>CAWWDY010001601.1:0-26055 GCA_963942605.1 Poecilus cupreus | reverse complement strand
CCTCATAAATCGCCGTTTCGCACGAAAGAAACATGAATTTATCAGTTTGAATAGTTCAAAACAGCGTTTTTCTATGTTTTTGCAAGTTTAAAACAGCAATTTTATCGTTATTTCTCATAAATCGCCGTTTTGTACGAAGAAACATGAATTTATCAGTTTGAATAATAGAAAACAGCGTTTTTCTGTGTTTTTGCAAGTTTAAAACAGCAATATTTATGTCATTTCTCATAAATCGCCGTTTCGCACGACTCAAACATGAATTTATCAGTTTGAATAGTTGAAAACAGCGTTTTTCTAGGTTTTTGCAAGTTTAAAACAGCAATTTTATCGTCATTTCTCATAAATCGCCGTTTCTAACGAAAAAAACCTGAATTTATCAGTTTGAATAGTTGAAAACAGCGTTTTTCTATGTTTTTGCAAGTTTAAAACAGCAATTTTATCGTCATTTCTCATAAATCGCCGTTTCGCACGAAAGAAACATGAATTTGTCAGTTTGAATAGTTCAAAACAGAGTTTTTCTATGTTTTTGCAAGTTTAAAACAGCAATTTTATCGACATTTCTCATAAATCGCCGTTTCGCACGAAAGAAACATGAATTTGTCAGTTTGAATAGTTCAAAACAGCGTTTTTCTATGTTTTTTGCAAGTTTAAAACAGCAATTTTATCGTCATTTCTCATAAATCGCCGTTTCACACGAAAGAAACAGGAATATATCAGTTTGAATAGTTAAAAACAGCGTTTTTCTATGTTTTTGCAAGTTTAAAACAGCAATTTTATCGTCATTTCTCATAAATCGCCGTTTCGCATGAAAGTAACATGAATTATCAGTTTGAATAGTTGAAAACAGCGTTTTTCTATGTTTTTGCAAGTTTAAAACAGCAATTTTATCATCATTTCTCATAAATCGCCGTTTCGCAAGAAAGAAACATGAATTTGTCAGTTTGGATAGTTCAAAACAGCTTTTTTCTATGTTTTTGCAAGTTTAAAACAGCAGTTTTATCGTGATTTCACAAAAATTTACCGTTTCGGACGAAAGAAACCTGAATTAAACAGTTTGAATAGTTAAAAACAGCATTTTTCTATGTTTTTGCAAGTTTAAAACAGCAATTTTATCGTCATTTCTCATAAATCGCCGTTTCGCACGAAAGAAACATAAATTTGTCAGTTTGAATAGTTCAAAACAGCGTTTTCTATGTTTTGGCAAGTTTAAAACAGCAGTTTTATCGTGATTTCACAAAAATCCCCCCGTTTCGCACGAAAGAAATATGAATTTGTCAGTTTGAGTAGTTGAAAACAGCGTTTTTCTATGTTTTTGCAAGTTCAAAACAGCAATTTTATCGTCATTTCTCATAAATAGCCGTTTCGCACGAAAGAAACATGAATTTGTCAGTTTGAATAGTTGAAAACAGCTTTTTTCTATGTATTTGCAAGTTTAAAACAGAAATTTTATCGTCATTTCTCATAAATCGCCGTTTCGCACGAAAGAAACATGAATTTATCAGTTTGAATAGTTCAAAACAGCGTTTTTCTATGTTTTTGCAAGTTTAAAACAGCAATTTTATCGTTATTTCTCATAAATCGCCGTTTTGTATGAAAGAAACATGAATTTATCAGTTTGAATAGTTGAAAACAGCGTTTTTCTGTGTTTTTGCAAGTATAAAACAGCAATATTTATGTCATTTCTCATAACTCGCCGTTTCGCACGACTCAAACATGAATTTATCAGTTTGAATAGTTGAAAACAGCGTTTTTCTAGGTTTTTGCAAGTTTAAAACAGCAATTTTATCGTCATTTCTCATAAATCGCCGTTTCGCACGAAAAAAACCTGA
Source organism: Poecilus cupreus (assembly GCA_963942605.1). Classification (NCBI taxonomy): domain Eukaryota; kingdom Metazoa; phylum Arthropoda; class Insecta; order Coleoptera; family Carabidae; genus Poecilus; species Poecilus cupreus. Next base: position 24,226 of record CAWWDY010001601.1, on the reverse strand, counting down.
ATTTATCAGTTTGAATAGTTGAAAACAGCGTTTTTCTATGTTTTTGCAAGTTTAAAACAGCAATTTTATCGTCATTTCTCATAAATCGCCGTTTCGCACGAAAGAAACATGAATTTGTCAGTTTGAATAGTTCAAAACAGAGTTTTTCTATGTTTCTGCAAGTTTAAAACAGCAATTTTATCGACATTTCTCATAAATCGCCGTTTCGCACGAAAGAAAACATGAATTTGTCAGTTTGAATAGTTGAAAACAGCGTTTTTCTATGTTTTTGCAAGTTTCAAACAGCAATTTTATCGTCATTTCTCATAAATCGCCGTTTCGCAAGGAAGAAACATGAATTTGTCAGTTTGAATAGTTCAAAACAGCTTTTTTCTATGTTTTTGCAAGTTTAAAACAGCAATTTTATCGTCATTGTTAATAAATCGCCGTTTCGCACGAAAGAAACATGAATTTATCAGTTTGAATAGTTGAAAACAGCGTTTTTCTATGTTTTTGCAAGTTTAAAACAGCAATTTTATCGTCATTTCTCATAAATCGCCGTTTCTAACGAAAAAAACCTGAATTTATCAGTTTGAATAGTTGAAAACAGCGTTTTTCTATGTTTTTGCAAGTTTAAAACAGCAATTTTATCGTCATTTCTCATAAATCGCCGTTTCGCACGAAAGAAACATGAATTTGTCAGTTTGAATAGTTCAAAACAGAGTTTTTCTATGTTTTTGCAAGTTTAAAACAGCAATTTTATCGACATTTCTCATAAATCGCCGTTTCGCACGAAAGAAACATGAATTTGTCAGTTTGAATAGTTCAAAACAGCGTTTTTCTATGTTTTTGCAAGTTTAAAACAGCAATTTTATCGTCATTTCTCATAAATCGCCGTTTCACACGAAAGAAACAGGAATATATCAGTTTGAATAGTTGAAAACAGCGTTTTTCTATGTTTTTGCAAGTTTAAAACAGCAATTTTATCGTCATTTCTCATAAATCGCCGTTTCGCACGAAAGTAACATGAATTTATCAGTTTGAATAGTTGAAAACAGCGTTTTTCTATGTTTTTGCAAGTTTAAAACAGCAATTTTATCGTCATTTCTCATAAATCGCCGTTTCGCAAGAAAGAAACATGAATTTGTCAGTTTGGATAGTTCAAAACAGCTTTTTTCTATGTTTTTGCAAGTTTAAAACAGCAGTTTTATCGTGATTTCACAAAAATTTACCGTTTCGAACGAAAGAAACCTGAATTAAACAGTTTGAATAGTTAAAAACAGCATTTTTCTATGTTTTTGCAAGTTTAAAACAGCAATTTTATCGTCATTTCTCATAAATCGCCGTTTCGCACGAAAGAAACATAAATTTGTCAGTTTGAATAGTTCAAAACAGCGTTTGCTATGTTTTGGCAAGTTTAAAACAGCAGTTTTATCGTGATTTCACAAAAATCCCCCCGTTTCGCACGAAAGAAATATGAATTTGTCAGTTTGAGTAGTTGAAAACAGCGTTTTTCTATGTTTTTGCAAGTTTAAAACAGCAATTTTATCGTCATTGCTAATAAATCGCCGTTTCGCACGAAAGAAACATGAATTTATTAGTTTGAATAGTTGAAAACAGCGTTTTTCTATGTTTTTGCAAGTTTAAAACAGCAATTTTATCGTCATTTCTCATAAATCGCCGTTTCGCACGAAAGAAACATGAATTTGTCAGTTTGAATAGTTCAAAACAGCGTTTTTCTATGTTTTTGCAAGTTTAAAACAGCAATTTTAGCGTCATTTCTCATATATCACCGTTTCGCACGAAAGAAACATGAATTTGTCAGTTTGAATAGTTGAAAACAGCTTTTTTCTATGTATTTGCAAGTTTAAAACAGCAATTTTATCGTCATTTCTCATAAATCGCCGTTTCGCACGAAAGAAACATGAATTTATCAGTTTGAATAGTTCAAAACAGCGTTTTTCTATGTTTTTGCAAGTTTAAAACAGCAATTTTATCGTCATTTCTCATAAATCGCCGTTTCGCACGAAAGAAACATGAAATTATCAGTTTGAATAGTTGAAAACAGCGTTTTTCTATGTTTTTGCAAGTTTAAAACTGCATTTAAATACGTCAGTTTAGATTGTTGAAATAGCGTTTTCTTGGTGTTGCTCGTTTAAAACAGCAGTTTTATCATGATTTCACAAAAATCCACCGTTTCGAACGAAAGGAACATGAATTTATCAGTTTGAATAGTTGAAAACAGCGTTTCCTATGTTCTTGCAAGTTTAAAACAGCATTTTAAATACGTCAGTTTAGATTGTTGAAAACAGCGTATCTTGCTAGTTTAAAACAGCAGTTTTATCGTGATTTCACAAAAATCTACCGTTTCGAAGGAAGGAACATGAATTTATCAGCTTGAATATTTGAAAACGGCGTTTTTCTATGTTTTTGCAAGTTTAAAACAGCAATTTATCGTCATTTCTCATAAATCGCCGTTTCGCACGAAAGAAACATTAATTTGTCAGTTTGGATAGTTCAAAACAGCGTTTTCTATGTTTTTGCAAGTTTAAAACAGCAGTTTTATCGTCATTTCTCATAAATCGTCGTTTCGCACGAAAGAAACATGATTTAGTTAGTTTGAATAGTTCAGAACAGCGTTTTTCTATATTTTTGCAAGTTTAAAACAGCAATTTTATCGTCATTTCTCATAAATCGCCGTTTCGCACGAAAGAAACATGAATTTATCAGTTTGAATAGTTGAAAACAGCGTTTTTCTGTGTTTTTGCAAGTTTAAAACAGCAATTTTATCGTCATTTCTCATAAATCGCCGTTTCGCATGAAAGAAACATGAATTTATCAGTTTGAATAGTTGAAAACTGCGTTTTTCTATGTTTTTGCAAGTTTAAAACAGCAATTTTATCGTCATTTCTCATAAATCGCCGTTTCGCACGAAAGAAACATGAATTTGTGAGTTTGAATAGTTCAAAACAGCGTTATTCTATGTTTTTGCAAGTTTAAAACAGCATTTTATCGTCATTTCACATAAATCGCCGTTTCGCACGAAAGAAACATGAATTTGTCAGTTTGAATATTTCAAAACAGCGTTTTTCTATGTTTTTGCAAGTTTAAAACAGCAATTTTATCGTCATTTCTCATAAATCGCCGTTTTGCAAGAAAGAAACATGAATTTGTCAGTTTGAATAGTTCAAAACAGCGTTTTTCTATGTTTTTGCAAGTTTAAAACAGCATTTTATCGTCATTTCACATAAATCGCCGTTTCGCAAAATCGCCGTTTCGCACGAAAGAAACATGAATTTGTCAGTTTGAATATTTCAAAACAGCGTTTTTCTATGTTTTTGCAAGTTTAAAACAGCAATTTTATCGTCATTTCTCATATATCACCGTTTCGCACGGAAGAAACATGAATTTGTCAGTTTAAATAGTTGAAAACAGCGTTTTTCTATGTTTTTGCGAGTTTAAAACAGCAATTTTATCGTCATTTCTCATAAATTGCCGTTTCGCACGGAAGAAACATGAATTTGTCAGTTTGAATAGTAAAAAACAGCGTTTTTCTATGTTTTTGCAAGTTTAAAACAGCAATTTAATCGTCATTTCTCATAAATCGCCGTTTCGCACGAAAGAAACATGAATTTATCAGTTTGATTAGTAGAAAACAGCGTTTTTCTATGTTTTTGCAAGTTTGAAACAGCAATTTTATTGTCATTTCCCATAAATCGCCGTTTCGCACGAAAGATATATGAATTTATCAGTTTGAATAGTTGAAAACAGCGTTTTTCTATGTTTTTGCAAGTTTAAAACAACAATTTTATCTTCATTTCTCATAAATCGCCAATTCGCACGAAAGAAACATGAATTTGTCAGTTTGAATAGTTCAAAACAGCGTTTTTCTATGTTTTTGCAAGTTTAAAACAGCAGTTTTATCGTGATTTCTCATAAATCGCCGTTTCGCACGAAAGAAACATGAATTTGTCAGTTTGAATAGTTCAAAACAGCGTTTTTCTATGTTTTTGCAAGTTTAAAACAGCATTTTATCGTCATTTCACATAAATCGCCGTTTCGCACGAAAGAAACATGAATTTGTCAGTTTAAATAATTGAAAACAGCGTTTTTCTATGTTTTTGCGAGTTTAAAACAGCAATTTTATAGTCATTTCTCATAAATTGCCGTTTCGCACGGAAGAAACATGAATTTGTCAGTTTGAATAGTAAAAAACAGCGTTTTTCTATGTTTTTGCAAGTTTAAAACAGCAATTTTATCGTCATTTCTCATAAATCGCCGTTTCGCACGAAAGAAACATGAATTTATCAGTTTGATTAGTAGAAAACAGCGTTTTTCTATGTTTTTGCAAGTTTGAAACAGCAATTTTATTGTCATTTCCCATAAATCGCCGTTTCGCACGAAAGATATATGAATTTATCAGTTTGAATAGTTGAAAACAGCGTTTTTCTATGTTTTTGCAAGTTTAAAACAACAATTTTATCTTCATTTCTCATAAATCGCCGTTTCGCACGAAAGAAACATGAATTTGTCAGTTTGAATAGTTCAAAACAGCGTTTTTCTATGTTTTTGCAAGTTTAAAACAGCAATTTTATCGTCATTTCTCATATATCACCGTTTCGCACGGAAGAAACATGAATTTGTCAGTTTAAATAGTTGAAAACAGCGTTTTTCTATGTTTTTACGAGTTTAAAACAGCAATTTTATCGTCATTTCTCATAAATCGCCGTTTCGCACAAAAGAAACATGAATTTGTCAGTTTGAATAGTAAAAAACAGCGTTTTTCTATGTTTTTGCAAGTTTAAAACAGCAATTTTATCTCATTTCTCATAAATCGCCGTTTCGCACGAAAGAAACATGAATTTATCAGTTTTGATTAGTAGAAAACAGCGTTTTTCTATGTTTTTGCAAGTTTGAACAGCAATTTTATTGTCATTTCCTATAAATCGCCGTTTCGCACGAAAGATATATGAATTTATCAGTTTGAATAGTTGAAAACAGCGTTTTTTCTATGTTTTTGCAAGTTAAAACAACAATTTTATCTTCATTTCTCATAAATCGCCGTTTCGCACGAAAGAAACATGAATTTGTCAGTTTGAATAGTTCAAACAGCGTTTTTCTATGTTTTTGCAAGTTTAAAACAGCAGTTTTATCGTGATTTCTCATAAATCGACGTTTCGCACGAAAGAAACATGAATTTGTCAGTTTGAATAGTTCAAAACAGCGTTTTTTCTATGTTTTTGCAAGTTTAAAACAGCAATTTTATCGTCATTTCTCATAAATCGCCGTTCACACGAAAGAAACATAAATTTGTCAGTTTGAATAGTTCAAAACAGCGCTGTTTTTCTATGTTTTTGCAAGTTTAAAACAGCAATTTTATCGTCATTTCTCATAAATCGCCGTTTCGCACGAAAGAAACATGAATTTGTGAGTTTGAATAGTTCAAAACAGCGTTATTTTATGTTTTGCAAGTTTAAAACAGCATTTTATCGGTCATTTCACATAAATCGCCGTTTCGCACGAAAGAAACATGAATTTGTCAGTTTGAATATTTCAAAACAGCGTTTTTCTATGTTTTTGCAAGTTTAAAACAGCAATTTTATCGTCATTTCTCATAAATCGCCGTTTGCAAGAAAGAAACAAGAATTTGTCAGTTTTGAATAGTTCAAAACAGCGTTTTTCTATGTTTTTGCAAGTTTAAAAAGCAATTTTATCGTCATTTCTCATAAATCGCCGTTTCGCACGAAAGAAACAGAATTTGTCAGTTTGAATAGTTCAAAACAGCGTTTTTCTATGTTTTTGCAAGTTTAAAACAGCATTTTATCGTCATTTCACATAAATCGCCGTTTCGCACGATAGAAACATGAATTTGTCAGTTTGAATATTTCAAAACAGCGTTTTTCTATGTTTTTGCAAGTTTAAAACAGCAATTTTATCGTCATTTCTCATATATCACCGTTTCGCACGGAAGAAACATGAATTTGTCAGTTTAAATAGTTGAAAACAGCGTTTTTCTATGTTTTTGCGAGTTTAAAACAGCAATTTTATCGTCATTTCTATAAATCGCCGTTTCGCACGGAAGAAACATGAATTTGTCAGTTTGAATAGTAAAAAACAGCGTTTTTCTATGTTTTTGCAAGTTTAAAACAGCAATTTTATCGTCATTTCTCATAAATCGCCGTTTAGCACGAAAGAAACATGAATTTATCAGTTTGATTAGTAGAAAACAGCGTTTTTCTATGTTTTTGCAAGTTTGAAACAGCAATTTTATTGTCATTTCCCATAAATCGCCGTTCGCACGAAAGATATATGAATTTATCAGTTTGAATAGTTGAAAACAGCGTTTTTCTATGTTTTTTGCAAGTTTTAAAACAACAATTTTATCTTCATTTCTCATAATCGCCGTTCGCACGAAAGAAACATGAATTTGTCAGTTTGAATAGTTCAAAACAGCGTTTTTCTATGTTTTTGCAAGTTTAAAACAGCAGTTTTATCGTGATTTCTCATAAATCGCCGTTTCGCACGTAAGAAACAAGAATTTGTCAGTTTGAATAGTTCAAAACAGCGTTTTTCAATGTTTTTGCAAGTTTAAAACTGCATTTTATCGTCATTTCACATAAATCGCCGTTTCGCACGAAAGAAACATGAATTTGTCAGTTTAAATAATTGAAAACAGCGTTTTTCTATGTTTTTGCGAGTTTAAAACAGCAATTTTATAGTCATTTCTCATAAATTGCCGTTTCGCACGGAAGAAACATGAATTTGTCAGTTTGAATAGTAAAAAACAGCGTTTTTTCTATGTTTTTGCAAGTTTAAAACAGCAATTTTATCGTCATTTCTCATAATCGCGTTCGCACGAAAGAAACATGAATTTATCAGTTTGATTAGTAGAAAACAGCGTTTTTCTATGTTTTTGCAAGTTTGAAACAGCAATTTTATTGTCATTTCCATAAATCGCCGTTTTCGCACGAAAGATATATGAATTTATCAGTTTGAATAGTTGAAAACAGCGTTTTTCTATGTTTTTGCAAGTTTAAAACAAGAATTTTATCTTCATTTCTCATAAATCGCCGTTTCGCACGAAAGAAACATGAATTTGTCAGTTTGAATAGTTCAAAACAGCGTTTTTCTATGTTTTTGCAAGTTTAAAAACAGCAGTTTTATCGTGATTTCTCATAAATCGCCGTTTCGCACGAAAGAAACATGAATTTGTCAGTTTGAATAGTTTAAAACAGCGTTTTTCTATGTTTTTGCAAGTTTAAAACAGCAATTTTATCGTCATTTCTCATAAATCGCCGTTTCACACGAAAGAAACATAAATTTGTCAGTTTGAATAGTTCAAAACAGCGTTTTTCTATGTTTTTGCAAGTTTAAAACAGCAATTTTATCGTCATTTCTCATAAATCGCCGTTTCGCACGAAAGAAACATGAATTTGTGAGTTTGAATAGTTCAAAACAGCGTTATTCTATGTTTTTGCAAGTTTAAAACAGCATTTTATCGTCATTTCACATAAATCGCCGTTTCGCACGAAAGAAACATGAATTTGTCAGTTTGAATATTTCAAAACAGCGTTTTTCTATGTTTTTGCAAGTTTAAAACAGCAATTTAATCGTCATTTCTCATAAATCGCCGTTTTGCAAGAAAGAAACATGAATTTGTCAGTTTGAATAGTTCAAAACAGCGTTTTTCTATGTTTTTGCAAGTTTTAAAACAGCTTTTTATCTTCATTTCTCATACATCGCCGTTTCGCACGAAAGAATCATGAATTTGTCAGTTTGAATAGTTGAAAACATTTTTTTTTATGTTTTTGCAAGTTTAAACAACAGTTTTAATCGTGATTTCACAAAAATCCGCCGTTTTGCACGAAAAAACCTGAATATGTCAGTTTGAATAGTTCAAAACAGCGTTTTTCTATGTTTTTGCAAGTTTAAATCAGCAATTTTATCGTCATTTCTCATAAATCGCCGTTTCGCACGAAAGAAACATGAATTTGTCAGTTTGAATAGTTCAAAACAGCGTTTTTCAATGTTTTTTGCAAGTTTAAAACAGCAATTTTATCGCCATTTCTCATTAATCGTCCGTTTCGCACGAAAGAAACATGAATTTGTCAGTTTGAATAGTTCAAAACAGCGTTTTTCTATGTTTTTGCAAGTTTAAAACAGCAGTTTTATTGTGATTTCACAAAGTCCACGTTCGAACGAAAGAAACCTGAATTTATCAGTTTGAATAGTTGAAAACAGCGTTTTTCTATGTTTTTGCAAGTTTAAAAAGCAATTTTATCGTCATTTCTTATAAATCGCCGTTTCCCACGAAAGAAACTTGAATTTATCATTTGAATACTTGAAAACAGCGTTTTCTATGTTTTTCAAGTTAAAAACAGCAATTTAGCGTCATTTCTCATAAATCGCCGTTTCGCACGAAAGAAACATGAATTTGTCAGTTTGAATAGTTCAAAACAGCGTTTTTCTATGTTTTTGGCAAGTTTAATTCAGCAATTTTATCGTCATTTCTCATAAATCGCGTTTCGCACGAAAAAAACATGAATTGGTCAGTTTGAATAGTTGAAAACAGCGTTTTTCTATGTTTTTGCAAGTTTAAAACAGCATTTTATCGTTATTTCTCGCAAATCGCCGTTTCGCACGAAAGAAGCATGAATTTGTCAGTTTGAATAGTTGAAAACAGCGTTTTTCTATGTTTTTGCAAGTTTAAAACAGCATTTTATCGTCATTTCTCATAAATCGCCGTTTCGCACGAAAGAAACATGAATTTGTCAGTTTGAATAGTTCCAAAACAGCGTTTTCTATGTTTTGGCAAGTTTAAAACAGCAGTTTTATCGTGATTTCACAAAAATCCACCGTTTCGCACGAAGAAACATGAATTTGTCAGTTTGAATAGTTTAAAACAGCGTTTTTCTATGTTTTTGCAAGTTTTAAAACAGCAATTTTATCGTCATTGCTCATAAATCGCCGTTCCGCACGAAAGAAACATGAATTTATCAGTTTGAATAGTTGAAAACAGCGTTTTTTCTATGTTTTTGCAAGTTTAAAACAGCAATTTTATCGTCATTTCTCATAAATCGCCGTTTCGCACGAAGAAAACATGAATTTGTCAGTTTGAATAGTTCAAAACAGCGTTTTTTCTATGTTTTTGCAAATTTAAAACAGCAATTTTAGCGTCATTTCTCATAAATCACCGTTTCGCACGAAAGAAACATGAATTTATCAGTTTTGAATAGTTGAAAACAGCTTTTTTCTATGTATTTGCAAGTTTAAAACAGCAATTTTATCGTCATTCTCATTAATCGCCGTTTCGCACGAAAGAAAATGAATTTGTCAGTTTGAATAGTTCAAAACAGCGTTTTCTATGTTTTGGCAAGTTTAAAACAGCAGTTTTATTGTGATTTCACAAAAATCCACCGTTTCGCACGAAAGAAACATGAATTTGTCAGTTTGAATAGTTTAAACAGCGTTTTTCTATGTTTTTGCAAGTTTAAAACAGCAATATTATCGTCATTGCTCATAAATCGCCGTTCCGCACGAAAGAAACATGAATTTATCAGTTTGAATAGTTGAAAACAGCGTTTTTCTATGTTTTTGCAAGTTTAAAACAGCAATTTTATCGTCATTTCTCATAAATCGCCGTTTCGCACGAAAGAAACATGAATTTGTCAGTTTGAATAGTTCAAAACAGCGTTTTTCTATGTTTTTGCAAGTTTAAAACAGCTTTTTTATCTTCATTTCTCATACATCGCCGTTTCGCACGAAAGAATCATGAATTTGTCAGTTTGAATAGTTGAAAACATTTTTTTTATGTTTTTGCAAGTTTAAACAACAGTTTTATCGTGATTTCACATAAATCCGCCGTTTTGCACGAAAAAAACCTGAATATGTCAGTTTGAATAGTTCAAAACAGCGTTTTCTATGTTTTTGCAAGTTTAAATCAGCAATTTTATCGTCATTTCTCATAAATCGCCGTTTCGCAAGAAAGAAACATGATTTGTCAGTTTGAATAGTTCAAAACAGCGTTTTTCAATGTTTTTGCAAGTTTAAAACAGCAATTTTATCGCCATTTCTCATAAATCGCCGTTTCGCACGAAAGAAACATGAATTTGTCAGTTTGAATATTTCAAAACAGCGTTTTTCTATGTTTTTGCAAGTTTAAAACAGCAGTTTTATGTGATTTCACAAAAGTCCACCGTTTCGAACGAAAGAAACCTGAATTTATCAGTTTGAATAGTTGAAAACAGCGTTTTTCTATGTTTTTGCAAGTTTAAAACAGCAATTTTATCGTCATTTCTTATAAATCGCCGTTTCCCACGAAAGAAACTTGAATTTATCAGTTTGAATACTTGAAAACAGCGTTTTCTATGTTTTTGCAAGTTAAAAACAGCAATTTTAGCGTCATTTCTCATAAATCGCCGTTTCGCACGAAAGAAACATGAATTTGTCAGTTTGAATAGTTCAAAACAGCGTTTTTCTATGTTTTTGCAAGTTTAATTCAGCAATTTTATCGTCATTTCTCATAAATCGCCGTTTCGCACGAAAAAAACATGAATTGGTCAGTTTGAATAGTTGAAAACAGCGTTTTTCTATGTTTTTGCAAGTTTAAAACAGCATTTTATCGTCATTTCTCGCAAATCGCCCGCACGAAAGAAACATGAATTTGTCAGTTTGAATAGTTGAAAACAGCGTTTTTCTATGTTTTTGCAAGTTTAAAACAGCATTTTATCGTCATTTCTCATAAATCGCCGTTTCGCACGAAAGAAACATGAATTTGTCAGTTTGAATAGTTCAAAACAGCGTTTTCTATGTTTTGGCAAGTTTAAAACAGCAGTTTTATCGTGATTTCACAAAAATCCACCGTTTCGCACGAAGAAACATGAATTTGTCAGTTTGAATAGTTTAAAACAGCGTTTTTCTATGTTTTTGCAAGTTTAAAACAGCAATTTTATCGTCATTGCTCATAAATCGCCGTTCCGCACGAAAGAAACATGAATTTATCAGTTTGAATAGTTGAAAACAGCGTTTTTCTATGTTTTTGCAAGTTTAAAACAGCAATTTTATCGTCATTTCTCATAAATCGCCGTTTCGCACGAAAGAAACATGAATTTGTCAGTTTGAATAGTTCAAAACAGCGTTTTTCTATGTTTTTGCAAATTTAAAACAGCAATTTTAGCGTCATTTCTCATAAATCACCGTTTCGCACGAAAGAAACATGAATTTATCAGTTTGAATAGTTGAAAACAGCTTTTTTCTATGTATTTGCAAGTTTAAAACAGCAATTTTATCGTCATTTCTCATAAATCGCCGTTTCGCACGAAAGAAAAATGAATTTGTCAGTTTGAATAGTTCAAAACAGCGTTTTTTATGTTTTGGCAAGTTTAAAACAGCAGTTTTATTGTGATTTCACAAAAATCCACCGTTTCGCACGAAAGAAACATGAATTTGTCAGTTTGAATAGTTTAAAACAGCGTTTTTCTATGTTTTTGCAAGTTTAAAACAGCAATATTATCGTCATTGCTCATAAATCGCCGTTCCGCACGAAAGAAACATGAATTTATCAGTTTGAATAGTTGAAAACAGCGTTTTTCTATGTTTTTGCAAGTTTAAAACAGCAATTTTATCGTCATTTCTCATAAATCGCCGTTTCGCACGAAAGAAACATGAATTTGTCAGTTTGAATAGTTCAAAACAGCGTTTTTTCTATGTTTTTGCAAATTTAAAACAGCAATTTTAGCGTCATTTCTCATAAATCACCGTTTCGCACGAAAGAAACATGAATTTATCAGTTTGAATAGTTGAAAACAGCTTTTTTCTATGTATTTGCAAGTTTAAAACAGCAATTTTATCGTCATTTCTCATAAATCGCCGTTTCGCACGTAAGAAACCTGAATTTATCAGTTTGAATCGTTCAAAACAGCGTTTTTCTATGATTTTGCAAGTTTAAAACAGCAATTTTATCTTCATTTCTCATGAATCGCCGTTTCGCACGAAAGAAACATGAATTTATCAGTTTGAATAGTTGAAAACAGCGTTTTTCTATGTTTTTGCAAGTTTAAAACAGCAATTTTATCGTCATTTCACATAAATCGCCGTTTCGCACGAAAGAAACATGAAATTATTAGTTTGAATAGTTGAAAACAGCGTTTTTCTATGTTTTGGAAAGTTTAAAACTGCATTTAAATACGTCAGTTTAGATTGTTGAAAACAGCGTTTTCTTGGTTTTGCTAGTTTAAAACAGCAGTTTTATCGTGATTTCACAAAAATCCACCGTTTCGAACGAAAGAACGATGAATTTATCAGTTTGAATAGTTGAAAACAGCGTTTTCTATGTTCTTGCAAGTTTAAAACAGGATTTTAAATACGTCATTTTAGATTGTTGAAAACAGCGTATTTTGCTAGTTTAAAACAGCAGTTTTATCGTGATTTCACAAAAATCTACCGTTTCGAAGGAAGGAAACATGAATTTATCAGTTTGAATAGTTGAAAACGGCGTTTTTCTATGTTTTTGCAAGTTTAAAACAGCAATTTTATCGTCATTTCTCATAAATCGCCGTTTCGCACGAAAGAAACATGAATTTGTTAGTTTGAATAGTTCAGAGCAGCGTTTTTCTATGTTTTTGCAAGTTTAAAACAGCAATTTTATCGTCATTTCTCATAAATCGCCGTTTCGCACGAAAGAAACATGTATTTATCAGTTTGAATAGTTGAAAACAGCGTTTTTCTATGTTTTTGCAAGTTTAAAACAGCATTTGAAATACGTCATTTTAGATTGTTGAAAACAGCGTATTTTGCTAGTTTAAAACAGCAGTTTTATTGTGATTTCACAAAAATCCACCGTTTCGAACGAAAGAAACCTGAATTTAACAGTTTGAATAGTTAAAAACAGCGTTTTTCTATGTTTTTGCAAGTTTAAAACAGCAATTTTATCGTCATTTTTCATAAATCGTCGTTTCGCAAGAAAGAAACATGAATTTGTTAGTTTGAATAGTTCAGAACAGCGTTTTTCTATGTTTTTGCAAGTTTAAAACAGCAATTTTATCGTCATTTCTCATAAATCGCCGTTTCGCGCGATAGAAACATGAATTTAACAGTTTGAATAGTTGAAAACAGCGTTTTTCTATGTTTTTGCAAGTTTAAAACAGCAATTTCATCGTCATTTCTCATAAATCGCCGTTTCGCACGAAAGAAACATGAATTTGTCAGTTTGAATAGTTGAAAACAGCGTTTTTCTGTGTTTTTGCAAGTTTAAAACAGCAATTTTATCGTCATTTCTCATAAATCGCCGTTCCGCACGAAGAAACATGAATTTATCAGTTTGAATAGTTGAAAACAGCGTTTTCTATGTTTTGGCAAGTTTAAAACAGCAGTTTTATCTTGATTTCACAATAAACCACCGTTTCGCACGAAAGAAACATGAATTTGTCAGTTGAATAGTTGAAAACAGCGTTTTTCTATGTTTTTGCAAGTTTAAAACAGCAATTTTATCGTCATTGCTCATAAATCGCCGTTCCGCACGAAAGAAACATGAATATGTCAGTTTGGATAGTTGAAAACAGCTTTTTTCTATGTATTTGCAAGTTTAAAACAGCAATTTTATCGTCATTTCTCATAAATCGCCGTTTCGCACGTAAGAAACCTGAATTTATCAGTTTGAATCGTTCAAAACAGCGTTTTTCTATGTTTTTGCAAGTTTAAAACAGCAATTTTATCGTCATTTCTCATGAATCGCCGTTTCGCACGAAAGAAACATGAATTTATCAGTTTGAATTGTTGAAAACAGCGTTTTTCTATGTTTTTGCAAGTTTAAAACAGCAATTTTATCGTCATTTCACATAAATCGCCGTTTCGCACGAAAGAAACATGAAATTATTAGTTTGAATAGTTGAAAACAGCGTTTTTCTATGTTTTTGCAAGTTTAAAACTGCATTTAAATACGTCAGTTTAGATTGTTGAAAACAGCGTTTTCTTGGTTTTGCTAGTTTAAAACAGCAGTTTTATCGTGATTTCACAAAAATCCACCGTTTCGAACGAAAGAACGATGAATTTATCAGTTTGAATAGTTGAAAACAGCGTTTTCTATGTTCTTGCAAGTTTAAAACAGCATTTTAAATACGTCAGTTTAGATTGTTGAAAACAGCGTATTTTGCTAGTTTAAAACAGCAGTTTTATCGTGATTTCACAAAAATCTACCGTTTCGAAGGAAGGAAACATGAATTTATCAGTTTGAATAGTTGAAAACGGCGTTTTTCTATGTTTTTGCAAGTTTAAAACAGCAATTTTATCGTCATTTCTCATAAATCGCCGTTTCGCACGAAAGAAACATGAATTTGTTAGTTTGAATAGTTCAGAACAGCGTTTTTCTATGTTTTTGCAAGTTTAAAACAGCAATTTTATCGTCATTTCTCATAAATCGCCGTTTCGCACGAAAGAAACATGTATTTATCAGTTTGAATAGTTGAAAACAGCGTTTTTCTATGTTTTTGCAAGTTTAAAACAGCATTTTAAATACGTCATTTTAGATTGTTGAAAACAGCGTATTTTGCTAGTTTAAAACAGAAGTTTTATTGTGATTTCACAAAAATCCACCGTTTCGAACGAAAGAAACCTGAATTTAACAGTTTGAATAGTTAAAAACAGCGTTTTTCTATGTTTTTGCAAGTTTAAAACAGCAATTTTATCGTCATTTTTCATAAATCGTCGTTTCGCAAGAAAGAAACATGAATTTGTTAGTTTGAATAGTTCAGAACAGCGTTTTTCTATGTTTTTGCAAGTTTAAAATAGCAATTTTATCGTCATTTCTCATAAATCGCCGTTTCGCGCGAAAGAAACATGAATTTAACAGTTTGAATAGTTGAAAACAGCGTTTTTCTATGTTTTTGCAAGTTTTAAAACAGCAATTTTATCGTCATTTCTCATAAATCGCCGTTTCGCATGAAAGAAACATGAATTTGTCAGTTTGAATAGTTGAAAACAGCGTTTTTCTGTGTTTTTGCAAGTTTAAAACAGCAATTTTATCGTCATTTCTCATAAATCGCCGTTCCGCACGAAAGAAACATGAATTTATCAGTTTGAATAGTTGAAAACAGCGTTTTCTATGTTTTTGCAAGTTTAAAACAGCAATTTTATCGTCATTTCTCATAAATCGCCGTTTCGCACGAAAGAAACATGAATTTGTCAGTTTGAATAGTTCAAAACAGCGTTTTCTATGTTTTGGCAAGTTTAAAACAGCAGTTTTATCTTGATTTCACAATAAACCACCGTTTCGCACGAAAGAAACATGAATTTGTCAGTTGAATAGTTGAAAACAGCGTTTTTCTATGTTTTTGCAAGTTTAAAACAGCAATTTTATCGTCATTGCACATAAATCGCCGTTCCGCACGAAAGAAACATGAATATGTCAGTTTGGATAGTTCAAAACAGCGTTTTTATGTTTTTGCAAGTTTATAACAACATTTTAAATACGTAAGTTTAGATTGTTGAAAACAGCGTATTTTGCTAGTTTAAAACAGCAGTTTTATAGTGATTTCACAAAAATCCACCGTTTCGAAGGAAAGAAACATAAATTTATCAGTTTGAATAGTTGAAAACAGCGTTTTTCTATGTTTCTGCAAATTTAAAACAGCAATATTATCGTCATTTCTCTTAAATTCCCGTTTCTCACGAGAGAAACATGAATTTGTCAGTTTGGATAGTTCAAAACAGCGTTTTCTATGTTTTTGCAAGTTTAAAACAGCATTTTAAATACGTCAGTTTAGATTGTTGAAAACAGCGTATTTTGCTAGTTTAAAACAGCAGTTTTATCGTGATTTCACAAAAATCCACCGTTTCGAACGAAAGAAACCTGAATTTAACAGTTTGAATAGTTAAAAACAGCGTTTTTCTATGTTTTTGCAAGTTTAAAACAGCAATTTTATCGTCATTTCTCATAAATCGTCGTTTTGCACGAAAGAAACATGAATTTGTTAGTTTGACTAGTTCAGAACAGCGTTTATCTATGTTTTTGCAAGTTTAAAACAGCAATTTTATCGTTATTTCTCATAAATCGCGGTTTCGCACGAAAGAAACATGAATTTATCAGTTTGAATAGTTGAAAACAGCGTTTTTCTATGTTTTTGCAAGTTTAAAACAGCTTTTTAAATACGTCAGTTTTGATTGTTGAAAACAGCGTATTTTGCTAGTTTAAAACAGCAGTTTTATAGTGATTTCACAAAAATCCACCGTTTCGAACGAAAGAAACCTGAATTTAACAGTTTGAATAGTTAAAAACAGCGTTTTTTCTATGTTTTTGCAAGTTTAAAACAGCAATTTTATCGTCATTTCTCATAAATCGTCGTTTCGCACAAAAGAAACATGAATTTGTTAGTTTGAAAAGTTCACAACAGCGTTTTTCTATGTTTTTGCAAGTTTAAAACAGCAATTTTATCGTCATTTCTCATAAATCGCCGTTTCGCACGAAAGAAACATGAATTTATCAGTTTGAATAGTTGAAAACAGCGTTTTTCTATATTTTTGCAAGTTTAAAACAGCAATTTTATCGTCATTTCTCATAAATCGCCGTTTCGCACGAAAGAAACATGAATTTGTCAGTTTGAATAGTTGAAAACAGCGTTTTTCTGTGTTTTTGCAAGTTTAAAACAGCAATTTTATCGTCATTTCTCTTAAATCGCCGTTTCGCACGAAAGAAACATGAATTTATCAGTTTGAATAGTTGAAAACAGCGTTTTTCTATGTTTTTGCAAGTTTAAAACAGCAATTTTATCGTCATTTCTCATAAATCGCCGTTTAGAACGAAAGAAACATGAATTTGTCAGTTTGAATAGTTCAAAACAGCGTTTTCTATGTTTTGGCAAGTTTAAAACAGCAGTTTTATCGTGATTTCACAAAAATCTACCGTTTCGCACGAAAGAAACATGAATTTGTCAGTTTGAATAGTTGAAAATAGCGTTTTTCTATGTTTTTGCAAGTTTAAAACAGCAATTTTATCGTCATTTCACATAAATCGCCGTTTCGCACGAAAGAAACCTGAATTTAACAGTTTGAATAGTTAAAAAAAGCGTTTTTCTATGTTTTTGCAAATTTAAAACAGCAATTTTAGTGTCATTTCTCATAAATCACCGTTTCGCACGAAAGAAACATGAATTTATGAGTTTGAATGGTTGAAAACAGTTTTTTTCTATGTATTTGCAAGTTTAAAACAGCAATTTTATCGTCATTTCTCATAAATCGCCGTTTCGCACGAAAGAAACCTGAATTTATCAGTTTGAATAGTTCAAAACAGCGTTTTTCTATGTTTTTGCAAGTTTAAAACAGCAATTTTATCGTCATTTCTCATAAATCGCCGTTTCGCACGAAAGAAACATGAATTTATCAGTTTGAATAGTTGAAAATAGCGTTTTTCTATGTTTTTGCAAGTTAAAAACAGCAATTTTATCGTCATTTCACATAAATCGCCGTTTCGCACGAAAGAAACATGACATTATCAGTTTGAATAGTTGAAAACAGCGTTTTTCTATGTTTTTGCAAGTTTAAAACTGCATTTAAATACGTCAGTTTAGATTGTTGAAAACAGCGTATTTTGCTAGTTTAAAACAGCAGTTTTATCGTGATTTCACAAAAATCTACCGTTTCGAAGGAAGGAAACATGAATTTATCAGTTTGAATAGTTGAAAACGGCGTTTTTCTATGTTTTTGCAAGTTTAAAACAGCAATTTTATCGTCATTTCTCATAAATCGCCGTTTCGCACGAAAGAAACATGAATTTGTTAGTTTGAATAGTTCAGAACAGCGTTTTTCTATGTTTTTGCAAGTATAAAACAGCAATTTTATCGTCATTTCTGATAAATCGCCGTTTAGCACGAAAGTAATATGAAATTATCAGTTTGAATAGTTGAAAACAGCGTTTTTCTATGTTTTTTCAAGTTTAAAACTGCATTTAAATACGTCAGTTTAGATTGTTGAAAACAGCGTTTTCTTGGTTTTGCTAGTTTAAAACAACAGTTTTATCGTGATTTCACAAAAATCCACCGTTTCGAACGAAAGGAACATAAATTTGTCAGTTTGAATAGTTCAAAACAGCGTTTTTCTATGTTTTTGCAAGTTTAAAACAGCAATTTTATCGTCATTTCTCATAAATCGCCGTTTCGCACGAAAGAAACATGAATTTGTCAGTCTGGATAGTTCAAAACAGCGTTTTCTATGTTTTTGCAAGTTTAAAACAGCATTTTAAATACGTCAGTTTAGATTGTTGAAAACAGCGTATTTTGCTAGTTTAAAACAGCAGTTTTATCGTGATTTCACAAAAATCTACCGTTTCGAAGGAAGGAAATATGAATTTATCAGTGTGAATAGTTGAAAACGGCGTTTTTCTATGTTTTTGCAAGTTTAAAACAGCAATTTTATCGTCATTTCTCATAAATCGCCGTTTTGCACGAAAGAAACATGAATTTGTCAGTTTGGATAGTTCAAAACAGCGTTTTTCTGTGTTTTTGCAAGTTTAAAACAGCAATTAATTCGTCATTTCTCATTAATCGCCGTTTCGCACGAAAGAAACATGAATTTGTCAGTTTGAATAGTTGAAAACAGCGTTTTTCTATGTTTTTGCAAGTTTAAAACAGCAATTTTATCGTCATTTCTCATAAATCGCCGTTTCGCACGAAAGAAACATGAATTTGTCAGTCTGAATAGTTCAAAACAGCGTTTTTCTATGTTTTTACAAGTTTAAAACAGCAATTTTATCGTCATTTCTCATAAATCGCCGTTTCGCACGAAAGAAACATGAATTTGTCAGTCTGAATAGTTCAAAACAGCGTTTTTCTATGTTTTTGCAAGTTTAAAACAGCAATTTTAGCGTCATTTCTCATAAATCACCGTTTCGCACAAAAGAAACATGAATTTGTCAGTTTGAATATTTGAAAACAGCTTTTTTCTATGTATTTGCAAGTTTAAAACAGCAATTTTATCGTTATTTCTCATAAATCGCCGTTTCGCACGAAAGAACCATGAATTTATCAGTTTGAATAGTTCAAAACAGCGTTTTTCTAGGTTTTTGCAAGTTTAAAACAGCAATTTTATCGTCATTTCTCATAAATCGCCGTTTCGCACGAAAGAAACATGAATTTATCAGTTTGAATAGTTGAAAACAGCGTTTTTCTATGTTTTTGCAAGTTTAAAACAGCAATTTTATCGTCATTTCTCATAAATCGCCGTTTTGCACGAAAGAAACATGAATTTGTTAGTTTGAATAGTTCAGAACAGCGTTTTTCTATGTTTTTGCAAGTTTAAAACAGCAATTTTATCGTCATTTCTCAAAAATCGCCGTTTCGCACGAAAGAAACATGAATTTATCAGTTTGAATAGTTGAAAACAGCGTTTTTCTATGTTTTTGCAAGTTTAAAACAGCAATTTTGTCGTCATTTTTCATAAATCGTCGTTTCGCACGAAAGAAACATGAATTTGTTAGTTTGAATAGTTCAGAACAGCGTTTTTCTATGTTTTTGCAAGTTTAAAACAGCAATTTTATCGTCATTTCTCATAAATCGCCGTTTCGCGCGAAAGAAACATGAATTTATCAGTTTGAATAGTTGAAAACAGCGTTTTTCTATGTTTTTGCAAGTTTAAAACAGCAATTTTATCGTCATTTCTCATAAATCGCCGTTTCGCACGAAAGAAACATGAATTTGTCAGTTTGAATAGTTCAAAACAGCGTTTTCTATGTTTTGGCAAGTTTAAAACAGCAGTTTCATCGTGATTTCACAAAAATCCACCGTTTCGAACTAAAGAAACATGAATTTATCAGTTTGAATAGTTGCAAACAGCGTTTTTCTTGTTTTTGCAAGTTTAAAACAGTAATTTTATCGTCATTTCTCATAAATCGCCGTTTCGCACGAAAGAAACATGAATTTATAAGTTTGAACAGTTTAAAACAGCGTTTTAAATACGTCAGTTTAGATTGTTGAAAACAGCGTTTTCTTGGTTTTGGTAGTTTAAAACAGCAGTTTCATCGTGATTTCACAAAAATCCACCGTTACGAACTAAAGAAACATGAATTTATCAGTTTGAATAGTTGCAAACCGCGTTTTTCTTGTTTTTGCAAGTTTAAAACAGTAATCTTAACGTCATTTCTCATAAATCGCCGTTTCGCACGAAAGAAACATGAATTTATCAGTTTGAACAGTTTTAAAACAGCGTTTTTCTATGTTTTTGCAAGTTTAAAACAGCAATTTTATCGTCATTTCTCATATATCACCGTTTCGCACGGAAAAACATGAATTTGTCAGTTTAAATAGTTAAAAACAGCGTTTTTCTAAGTTTTTGCGAGTTTAAAGCAGCAATTTTATCGTCATTTCTCATAAATCGCCGTTTCGCACGGAAGAAACATGAATTTGTCAGTTTTGAATAGTAAAAAACATCGTTTTTCTATGTTTTTGCAAGTTTAAAACAGCAATTTTATCGTCATTTCTCATAATTCGCCGTTTCGCACGAAAGAAACATGAATTTATCAGTTTGAATAGTTGAAAACAGCGTTTTTCTATGTTTTTGCAAATTTAAAACAGCAATTTTATTGTCATTTTCCATAAATCGCCGTTTCGCACGAAAGATATATGAATTTATCAGTTTGAATATTTGAAAACAGCGTTTTTCTATGTTTTTGCAAGTTTAAAACAGCAATTTGATCGTCATTTCTAATAAATCGCCGTTCGCACGAAAGATATATGAATTTATCAGTTTGAATAGTTGAAAACAGCGTTTTTCTATGTTTTTGCAAGTTTAAAACAGCAATTTTATCGTCATTTCTTATAAATCGCCGTTTCACACGAAAGAAACATGAATTTGTCAGTTTGAATACAGCGTTTTTCTATGTTTTTGCGAGTTTAAAACAGCAATTTTATCGTCATTTCTCATAAATCGCCGTTTCGCACGGAAGAAACATGAATTTGTCAGTTTGAATAGTAAAAAACAGCGTTTTTCTATGTTTTTGCAAGTTTAAAACAGCAATTTTATCGTCATTTCTCATAAATCGCCGTTTCGCACGAAAGAAACATGAATTTGTCAGTTTGAATAGTTGAAAACAGGGTTTTTCTATGTTTTTGCAAGTTTAAAACAACAGTTTTATCGTGATTTCACAAAAATCCGCCGTTTCGCACGAAAGAAACCTGAATTTATCAGTTTGAATAGTTAAAACAGCGTTTTTCTATGTTTTTGCAAGTTTAAATCAGCAATTTTATCGTCATTTCTCTTATATCGCCGTTCCGCACGAAAGAAACATGAATTTGTCAGTTTGAATAGTTGAAAACAGCGTTTTTCTATGTTTTTGCAAGTTTAAAACAGCAATTTTATCGTCATTTCTTATAAATCGCCGTTTAGCACAAAAGAAACATGAATTTATCAGTTTGAATAGTTGAAAACAGCGTTTTATCGTGATTTCACAAAAATCCTCAGTTTCCAACAAAAGAAATTCATCAGTTTGATTAGTTGAAAACAGCGTTTTTTATGTTTTTACAAGTTTAAAATAGCAATTTGAATCTAATAATTCGCCGTTTCGCACGAAGAAACATTTCACCCAATTCAAATGCCACAAACACCAAACCTCAACCCCAAACCTCAACCCCAAACCTCAACCCCAAACCCCAAAACTCGAACCCCAAACCCCAAACCTCAAACCCCAAACCTCAACCCCAAACCTCAAACCTCGAACCCCAAACCACAAAACTGAATTTGTCAGTTTGGATAGTTCAAAACAGCGTTTTCTATGTTTTTGCAAGTTTAAAACAGCATTTTAAAAACGTCAGTTTAGATTGTTGAAAACAGCATTTTCTTGGTTTTGCTAGTTTAAAACAGCAGTTTCATCGTGATTTCACAAAAATCCACCGTTTCGAACTAAAGAAACATGAATTTATCAGTTTGAATAGTTGCAAACAGCGTTTTTCTTGTTTTTGCAAGTTTAAAACAGTAATTTTATCGTCATTTCTCATAAATCGCCGTTTCGCACGAAAGAAACATGAATTTATCAGTTTGAACAGTTTAAAACAGCGTTTTTCTATGTTTTTGCAAGTTTAAAACAGCAATTTTATCGTCATTTCTCATATATCACCGTTTCGCACAGAAGAAACATGAATTTGTCAGTTTAAATAGTTGAAAACAGCGTTTTTCTATGTTTTTGCGAGTTTAAAACAGCAATTTTATCGTCATTTCTCATAAATCGCCGTTTCGCACGGAAGAAACATGAATTTGTCAGTTTGAATAGTAAAAAACAGCGTTTTTCTATGTTTTTGCAAGTTTAAAACAGCAATTTTATCGTCATTTCTCATAAATCGCCGTTTCGCACGAAAGAAACATGAATTTATCAGTTTGATTAGTTGAAAACAGCGTTTTTCTATGTTTTTGCAAGTTTGAAACAGCAATTTTATTGTCATTTCCCATAAATCGCCGTTTCGCACGAAAGATATATGAATTTATCAGTTTGAATAGTTGAAAACAGCGTTTTTCTATGTTCTTGCAAGTTTAAAACAGCAATTTTATCTTCATTTCTCATAAATCGCCGTTTCGCACGAAAGAAACATGAATTTGTCAGTTTGAATAGTTCAAAACAGCGTTTTTCTATGTTTTTGCAAGTTTAAAATAGCAGTTTTATCGTGATTTCTCATAAATCGCCGTTTCGCACGAAAGAAACATGAATTTGTCAGTTTGAATAGTTCAAAACAGCGTTTTTCTATGTTTTTGCAAGTTTAAAACAGCAATTTTATCGTCATTTCTCATAAATCGCCGTTTCACACGAAAGAAACATGAATTTGTCAGTTTGAATAGTTCAAAACAGCGTTTTTCTATGTTTTTGCAAGTTTAAAACAGCAATTTTATCGTCATTTCTCATAAATCGCCGTTTCGCACGAAAAAAACATGAATTTGTCAGTTTGAATAGTTCAAAACAGCGTTTTTCTATGTTTTTGCAAGTTTAAAACAGCATTTTATCGTCATTTCACATAAATCGCCGTTTCGCACGAAAGAAACATGAATTTGTCAGTTTGAATATTTCAAAACAGCGTTTTTCTATGTTTTTGCAAGTTTAAAACAGCAATTTTATCGTCATTTCTCATATATCACCGTTTCGCACGGAAGAAACATGAATTTGTCAGTTTAAATAGTTGAAAACAGCGTTTTTCTATGTTTTTGCGAGTTTAAAACAGCAATTTTATCGTCATATCTCATAAATCGCCGTTTCGCACGGAAGAAACATGAATTTGTCAGTTTGAATAGTAAAAAACAGCGTTTTTCTATGTTTTTGCAAGTTTAAAACAGCAATTTTATCGTCATTTCTCATAAATCGCCGTTTCGCACGAAAGAAACATGAATTTATCAGTTTGATTAGTAGAAAACAGCGTTTTTCTATGTTTTTGCAAGTTTGAAACAGCAATTTTATTGTCATTTCCCATAAATCGCCGTTTCGCACGAAAGATATATGAATTTATCAGTTTGAATAGTTGAAAACAGCGTTTTTCTATGTTTTTGCAAGTTTAAAACAACAATTTTATCTTCATTTCTCATAAATCGCCGTTTCGCACGAAAGAAACATGAATTTGTCAGTTTGAATAGTTCAAAACAGCGTTTTTCTATGTTTTTGCAAGTTTAAAACAGCAGTTTTATCGTGATTTCTCATAAATCGCCGTTTCGCACGAAAGAAACATGAATTTGTCAGTTTGAATAGTTCAAAACAGCGTTTTTCTATGTTTTTGCAAGTTTAAAACAGCATTTTATCGTCATTTCACATAAATCGCCGTTTCGCACGAAAGAAACATGAATTTGTCAGTTTAAATAATTGAAAACAGCGTTTTTCTATGTTTTTGCGAGTTTAAAACAGCAATTTTATAGTCATTTCTCATAAATTGCCGTTTCGCACGGAAGAAACATGAATTTGTCAGTTTGAATAGTAAAAAACAGCGTTTTTCTATGTTTTTGCAAGTTTAAAACAGCAATTTTATCGTCATTTCTCATAAATCGCCGTTTCGCACGAAAGAAACATGAATTTATCAGTTTGATTAGTAGAAAACAGCGTTTTTCTATGTTTTTGCAAGTTTGAAACAGCAATTTTATTGTCATTTCCCATAAATCGCCGTTTCGCACGAAAGATATATGAATTTATCAGTTTGAATAGTTGAAAACAGCGTTTTTCTATGTTTTTGCAAGTTTAAAACAACAATTTTATCTTCATTTCTCATAAATCGCCGTTTCGCACGAAAGAAACATGAATTTG
>CAWWDY010001600.1:0-26023 GCA_963942605.1 Poecilus cupreus | reverse complement strand
AATCGCCGTTTCACACGAAAGAAACATGAATTTATCAGTTTGAATAGTTCAAAACAGCGCTTTTCTATGTTTTTGCAAGTTTAAAACAGCAGGTTTTATCGTGATTTCACAAAAATCCACCGTTTCGAACGAAAGAAACCTGAATTTATCAGTTTGAATAGTTAAAAACAGCGTTTTTCTATGTTTTTGCAAGTTTAAAACAGCAATTTTATCGTCATTTCTCATAAATCGCCGTTTCACACGAAAGAAACATGAATTTATCAGTTTGAATAGTTAAAAACAGCGTTTTTCTATGTTTTTGCAAGTTTAAAACAGCAATTTTATCGTCATTTCTCATAAATCGCCGTTTCACACGAAAGAAACATGAATTTGTCAGTTTGAATAGTTCAAAACAGCGTTTTTTCTATGTTTTTGCAAGTTTTAAAACAGCAATTTTATCGTCATTTCTCATAAATCGCCGTTTCACACGAAAGAAACATGAATTTGTCAGTTTGAATAGTTCAAAACAGCGTTTTTTCTATGTTTTTTTCATGTTTAAAACAGCAATTTTATCGTCATTTCTCATAAATCGCCGTTTCACACGAAAGAAACATGAATTTGTCAGTTTGAATAGTTGAAAACAGCGTTTTTCTATGTTTTTGCAAGTTTAAAACAGCAATTTTATCGTCATTTCTCATAAATCGCCGTTTCACACGAAAGAAACATGAATTTGTCAGTTTGAATAGTTCAAAACAGCGTTTTTCTATGTTTTTTCATGTTTAAAACAGCAATTTTATCGTCATTTCTCATAAATCGCCGTTTCACACGAAAGAAACATGAATTTGTCAGTTTGAATAGTTGAAAACAGCGTTTTTCTATGTTTTTGCAAGTTTAAAACAGCAATTTTATCGTCATTTCTCATAAATCGCCGTTTCACACGAAAGAAACATGAATTTGTCAGTTTGAATAGTTCAAAACAGCGTTTTTCTATGTTTTTTTCATGTTTAAAACAGCAATTTTATCGTCATTTCTCATAAATCGCCGTTTCACACGAAAGAAACATGAATTTGTCAGTTTGAATAGTTGAAAACAGCGTTTTTTCTATGTTTTTGCAAGTTTTAAAACAGCAATTTTATCGTCATTTCTCATAAATCGCCGTTTCACACGAAAGAAACATGAATTTGTCAGTTTGAATAGTTCAAAACAGCGTTTTTCTATGTTTTTGCAAGTTTAAAACAGCAATTTTATCGTCATTTCTCATAAAACGCCGTTTCACACGAAAGAAACATGAATTTGTCAGTTTGAATAGTTCAAAACAGCGTTTTTCTATGTTTTTTCATGTTTGAAACAGCAATTTTATCGTCATTTCTCATAAATCGCCGTTTCACACGAAAGAAACATGAATTTATCAGTTTGAATAGTTCAAAACAGCGTTTTTCTATGTTTTTGCAAGTTTAAAACAGCAGTTTTATCGTGATTTCACAAAAATCCACCGTTTCGAACGAAAGAAACCTGAATTTATCAGTTTGAATAGTTAAAAACAGCGTTTTTCTATGTTTTGCAAGTTTAAAACAGCAATTTTATCGTCATTTCTCATAAATCGCCGTTTCACACGAAAGAAACATGAATTTATCAGTTTGAATAGTTAAAAAAAGCGTTTTTCTATGTTTTTGCAAGTTTAAAACAGCAATTTTATCGTCATTTCTCATAAATCGCCGTTTCACACGAAAGAAACATGAGTTTATCAGTTTGAATAGTAAAAAACAGCGTTTTTCTATGTTTTTGTAAGTTTAAAACAGCAATTTTATCGTCATTTCTCATAAATCGCCGTTTCACACGAAAGAAACATGAATTTGTCAGTTTGAATAGTTCAAAACAGCGTTTTTCTATGTTTTTGCAAGTTTAAAACAGCAATTTTATCGTCATTTCTCATAAATCGCCGTTTCACACGAAAGAAACATGAATTTGTGAGTTTGAATAGTTCAAAACAGCGTTTTTCTATGTTTTTTCATGTTTAAAACAGCAATTTTATCGTCATTTCTCATAAATCGCCGTTTCACACGAAAGAAACATGAATTTGTCAGTTTGAATAGTTGAAAACAGCGTTTTTTCTATGTTTTTTGCAAGTTTAAAACAGCAATTTTATCGTCATTTCTCATAAACGCCGTTACACACGAAAGAAACATGAATTTGTCAGTTTGAATAGTTCAAAACAGCGTTTTTTCTATGTTTTTTTTCATGTTTAAAACAGCAATTTTATCGTCATTTCTCATAAATCGCCGTTTCACACGAAAGAAACATGAATTTATCAGTTTGAATAGTTCAAAAACAGCGTTTTTCTATGTTTTTGCAAGTTTAAAACAGCAGTTTTAATCGTGATTTCACAAAAATCCACCGTTTCGAACGAAAGAAACCTGAATTTATCAGTTTGAATAGTTAAAAACAGCGTTTTTCTATGTTTTTGCAAGTTTAAAACAGCAATTTATCGTCATTTCTCATAAATCGCCGTTTCACACGAAAGAAACATGAGTTTATCAGTTTGAATAGTTAAAAACAGCGTTTTTCTATGTTTTTGTAAGTTTAAAACAGCAATTTTATCGTCATTTCTCATAAATCGCCGTTTCACACGAAAGAAACATGAATTTGTCAGTTTGAATAGTTCAAAACAGCGTTTTTCTATGTTTTTGCAAGTTTAAAACAGCAATTTTATCGACATTTCTCATAAATCGCTGTTTCACACGAAAGGAAACATGAATTTGTCAGTTTGAATAGTTCAAAAACAGCGTTTTTTCTATGTTTTTTCATGTTTAAAACAGCAATTTTAACGTCATTTCTCATAAATCGCCGTTTCACACGAAAGAAACATGAATTTGTCAGTTTGAATAGTTGAAAACAGCGTTTTTTCTATGTTTTTGCAAGTTTAAAACAGCAATTTTATCGTCATTTCTCATAAATCGCCGTTTCACACGAAAGAAACATGAATTTGTCAGTTTGAATAGTTCAAAACAGCGTTTTTCTATGTTTTTGCAAGTTTAAAACAGCAATTTTATCCTCATTTCTCATAAAACGCCGTTTCACACGAAAGAAACATGAATTTGTCAGTTTGAATAGTTAAAAAAAGCGTTTTTTCTATGTTTTTGCAATTTTAAAACAGCAATTTTATCGTCATTTCTCATAAATCGCCGTTTCACACGAAAGAAACATGAATTTATCAGTTTGAATAGTTAAAAACAGCGTTTTTCTATGTTTTTGCAAGTTTAAAACAGCAATTTTATCGTCATTTCTCATAAATCGCCGTTTCACACGAAAGAAACATGAATTTGTCAGTTTGAATAGTTCAAAACAGCGTTTTTCTATGTTTTTGCAAGTTTAAAACAGCAATTTTATCGTCATTTCTCATAAATCGCCGTTTCACACGAAAAAAACATAAATTTGTCAGTTTAAATAGTTCAAAACAGCGTTTTCCTATGTTTTTTCATGTTTAAAACAGCAATTTTATCGTCATTTCTCATAAATCGCCGTTTCACACGAAAAAAACATGAATTTGTCAGTTTGAATAGTTGAAAACAGCGTTTTTCTATGTTTTTGCAAGTTTAAAACAGCAATTTTATCGTCATTTCTCATAAATCGCCGTTTCACACGAAAGAAACATGAATTTGTCAGTTTAAATAGTTCAAAACAGCGTTTTTCTATGTTTTTGCAAGTTTAAAACAGCAATTTTATCCTCATTTCTCAAAAAACGCCGTTTCACACGAAAGAAACATGAATTTGTCAGGTTGAATAGTTAAAAAAAGCGTTTTTCTATGTTTTTGCAAGTTTAAAACAGCAATTTTATCGTCATTTCTCATAAATGGCCGTTTCACACGAAAGAAACATGAATTTGTCAGTTTGAATAGTTCAAAACAGCGTTTTTCTATGTTTTTGCAAGTTTAAAACAGCAATTTTATCGTCATTTCTCATAAATCGCCGTTTCACACGAAAGAAACATGAATTTGTCAGTTTGAATAGTTCAAAACAGCGTTTTTTCTATGTTTTTTCATGTTTAAAACAGCAATTTTATCGTCATTTCTCATAAATCGCCGTTTCACACGAAAGAAACATGAATTTGTCAGTTTGAATAGTTGAAAACAGCGTTTTTTCTATGTTTTTGCAAGTTTAAAACAGCAATTTTATCGTCATTTCTCATAAATCGCCGTTTCACACGAAAGAAACATGAATTTGTCAGTTTGAATAGTTCAAAACAGCGTTTTTCTATGTTTTTTCATGTTAAAAACAGCAATTTTATCGTCATTTCTCATAAATCGCCGTTTCACACGAAAGAAACATGAATTTGTCAGTTTGAATAGTTGAAAACAGCGTTTTTCTATGTTTTTGCAAGTTTAAAACAGCAATTTTATCGTCATTTCTCATAAATCGCCGTTTCACACGAAAGAAACATGAATTTGTCAGTTTGAATAGTTCAAAACAGCGTTTTTCTATGTTTTTGCTAGTTTAAAACAGCAATTTTATCGTCATTTCTCATAAAACGCCGTTTCACACGAAAGAAACATGAATTTGTCAGTTTGAATAGTTCAAAACAGCGTTTTTCTATGTTTTTTCATGTTTAAAACAGCAATTTTATCGTCATTTCTCATAAATCGCCGTTTCACACGAAAGAAACATGAATTTATCAGTTTGAATAGTTCAAAACAGCGTTTTTCTATGTTTTTGCAAGTTTAAAACAGCAGTTTTATCGTGATTTCACAAAAATCCACCGTTTCGAACGAAAGAAACCTGAATTTATCAGTTTGAATAGTTAAAAACAGCGTTTTTCTATGTTTTTGCAAGTTTAAAACAGCAATTTTATCGTCATTTCTCATAAATCGCCGTTTCACACGAAAGAATCATGAATTTGTCAGTTTGAATAGTTCAAAACAGCGTTTTTCTATGTTTTTGCAAGTTTAAAACAGCAATTTTATCGTCATTTCTCATAAATCGCCGTTTCACACGAAAGAAACATGAATTTGTCAGTTTGAATAGTTCAAAACAGCGTTTTTTCTATGTTTTTGCAAGTTTAAAACAGCAATTTTATCCTCATTTCTCATAAATCGCCGTTTCACACGAAAGAAACATGAATTTGTCAGTTTGAATAGTTCAAAACAGCGTTTTTCTATGTTTTTTCATGTTTAAAACAGCAATTTTATCGTCATTTCTCATAAATCGCCGTTTCACACGAAAGAAACAAGAATTTGTCAGTTTGAATAATTGAAAACAGCGTTTTTCTATGTTTTTGCAAGTTTAAAACAGCAATTTTATCGTCATTTCTCATAAATCGCCGTTTCACACGAAAGAAACATGAATTTGTCAGTTTGAATAGTTCAAAACAGCGTTTATCTATGTTTTTGCAAGTTTAAAACAGCAGTTTTATCCTCATTTCTCATAAAACGCCGTTTCACACGAAAGAAACATGAATTTGTCAGTTTGAATAGATAAAAAAAGCGTTTTTCTATGTTTTTGCAAGTTTAAAACAGCAATTTTATCGTCATTTCTCATAAATCGCCGTTTCAGACGAAAGAAACATGAATTTATCAGTTTGAATAGTTCAAAACAGCGTTTTTCTATGTTTTTGCAAGTTTAAAACAGCAGTTTTATCGTGATTTCACAAAAATCCACCGTTTCGAACGAAAGAAACCTGTATTTATCAGTTTGAATAGTTAAAAACAGCGTTTTTCTATGTTTTTGCAAGTTTAAAACAGCAATTTTATCGTCATTTCTCATAAATCGCCGTTTCACACGAAAGAATCATGAATTTGTCAGTTTGAATAGTTCAAAACAGCGTTTTTCTATGTTTTTGCAAGTTTAAAACAGCAATTTTATCGTCATTTCTCATAAATCGCCGTTTCACACGAAAGAAACATGAATTTGTCAGTTTGAATAGTTCAAAACAGCGTTTTTCTATGTTTTTGCAAGTTTAAAACAGCAATTTTATCCTCATTTCTCATAAATCGCCGTTTCACACGAAAGAAACATGAATTTGTCAGTTTGAATAGTTCAAAACAGCGTTTTTCTATGTTTTTTCATGTTTAAAACAGCAATTTTATCGTCATTTCTCATAAATCGCCGTTTCACACGAAAGAAACAAGAATTTGTCAGTTTGAATAATTGAAAACAGCGTTTTTCTATGTTTTTGCAAGTTTAAAACAGCAATTTTATCGTCATTTCTCATAAATCGCCGTTTCACACGAAAGAAACATGAATTTGTCAGTTTGAATAGTTCAAAACAGCGTTTTTCTATGTTTTTGCAAGTTTAAAACAGCAATTTTATCCTCATTTCTCATAAAACGCCGTTTCACACGAAAGAAACATGAATTTGTCAGTTTGAATAGTTAAAAAAAGCGTTTTTCTATGTTTTTGCAAGTTTAAAACAGCAATTTTATCGTCATTTCTCATAAATCGCCGTTTCAGACGAAAGAAACATGAATTTATCAGTTTGAATAGTTCAAAACAGCGTTTTTCTATGTTTTTGCAAGTTTAAAACAGCAGTTTTATCGTGATTTCACAAAAATCCACCGTTTCGAACGAAAGAAACCTGAATTTATCAGTTTAAATAGTTAAAAACAGCGTTTTTCTATGTTTTTGCAAGTTTAAAACAGCAATTTTATCGTCATTTCTCATAAATCGCCGTTTCACACGAAAGAAACATGAATTTATCAGTTTGAATAGTTAAAAACAGCGTTTTCTATGTTTTTGCAAGTTTAAAACAGCAATTTTATCGTCATTTCTCATAAATCGCCGTTTCACACGAAAGAAACATGAATTTGTCAGTTTGAATAGTTCAAAACAGCGTTTTTCTATGTTTTTGCAAGTTTAAAACAGCAATTTTATCGTCATTTCTCATAAATCGCCGTTTCACACGAAAGAAACATGAATTTGTCAGTTTGAATAGTTCAAAACAGCGTTTTTCTATGTTTTTTCATGTTTAAAACAGCAATTTTATCGTCATTTCTCATAAATCGCCGTTTCACACGAAAGAAACATGAATTTGTCAGTTTGAATAGTTGAAAACAGCGTTTTTCTATGTTTTTGCAAGTTTAAAACAGCAATTTTATCGTCATTTCTCATAAATCGCCGTTTCACACGAAAGAAACATGAATTTGTCAGTTTGAATAGTTCAAAACAGCGTTTTTCTATGTTTTTTCATGTTTAAAACAGCAATTTTATCGTCATTTCTCATAAATCGCCGTTTCACACGAAAGAAACATGAATTTGTCAGTTTGAATAGTTGAAAACAGCGTTTTTTCTATGTTTTTGCAAGTTTAAAACAGCAATTTTATCGTCATTTCTCATAAATCGCCGTTTCACACGAAAGAAACATGAATTTGTCAGTTTGAATAGTTCAAAACAGCGTTTTTCTATGTTTTTGCAAGTTTAAAACAGCAATTTTATCGTCATTTCTCATAAAACGCCGTTTCACACGAAAGAAACATGAATTTGTCAGTTTGAATAGTTCAAAACAGCGTTTTTCTATGTTCTTTCATGTTTGAAACAGCAATTTTATCGTCATTTCTCATAAATCGCCGTTTCACACGAAAGAAACATGAATTTATCAGTTTGAATAGTTCAAAACAGCGTTTTTCTATGTTTTTGCAAGTTTAAAACAGCAGTTTTATCGTGATTTCACAAAAATCCACCGTTTCGAACGAAAGAAACCTGAATTTATCAGTTTGAATAGTTAAAAACAGCGTTTTTCTATGTTTTTGCAAGTTTAAAACAGCAATTTTATCGTCATTTCTCATAAATCGCCGTTTCACACGAAAGAAACATGAATTTATCAGTTTGAATAGTTAAAAAAAGCGTTTTTCTATGTTTTTGCAAGTTTAAAACAGCAATTTTATCGTCATTTCTCATAAATCGCCGTTTCACACGAAAGAAACATGAGTTTATCAGTTTGAATAGTAAAAAACAGCGTTTTTCTATGTTTTTGTAAGTTTAAAACAGCAATTTTATCGTCATTTCTCATAAATCGCCGTTTCACACGAAAGAAACATGAATTTGTCAGTTTGAATAGTTCAAAACAGCGTTTTTCTATGTTTTTGCAAGTTTAAAACAGCAATTTTATCGTCATTTCTCATAAATCGCCGTTTCACACGAAAGAAACATGAATTTGTCAGTTTGAATAGTTCAAAACAGCGTTTTTCTATGTTTTTTCATGTTTAAAACAGCAATTTTATCGTCATTTCTCATAAATCGCCGTTTCACACGAAAGAAACATGAATTTGTCAGTTTGAATAGTTGAAAACAGCGTTTTTCTATGTTTTTGCAAGTTTAAAACAGCAATTTTATCGTCATTTCTCATAAAACGCCGTTACACACGAAAGAAACATGAATTTGTCAGTTTGAATAGTTCAAAACAGCGTTTTTCTATGTTTTTTTCATGTTTAAAACAGCAATTTTATCGTCTCATAAATCGCCGTTTCACACGAAAGAAACATGAATTTATCAGTTTGAATAGTTCAAAACAGCGTTTTTCTATGTTTTTGCAAGTTTAAAACAGCAGTTTTATCGTGATTTCACAAAAATCCACCGTTTCGAACGAAAGAAACCTGAATTTATCAGTTTTAATAGTTAAAAACAGCGTTTTTCTATGTTTTTGCAAGTTTAAAACAGCAATTTTATCGTCATTTCTCATAAATCGCCGTTTCACACGAAAGAAACATGAATTTATCAGTTTGAATAGTTAAAAAAAGCGTTTTTCTATGTTTTTGCAAGTTTAAAACAGCAATTTTATCGTCATTTCTCATAAATCGCCGTTTCACACGAAAGAAACATGAGTTTATCAGTTTGAATAGTTAAAAACAGCGTTTTTCTATGTTTTTGTAAGTTTAAAACAGCAATTTTATCGTCATTTCTCATAAATCGCCGTTTCACACGAAAGAAACATGAATTTGTCAGTTTGAATAGTTCAAAACAGCGTTTTTCTATGTTTTTGCAAGTTTAAAACAGCAATTTTATCGACATTTCTCATAAATCGCTGTTTCACACGAAAGAAACATGAATTTGTCAGTTTGAATAGTTCAAAACAGCGTTTTTCTATGTTTTTTCATGTTTAAAACAGCAATTTTAACGTCATTTCTCATAAATCGCCGTTTCACACGAAAGAAACATGAATTTGTCAGTTTGAATAGTTGAAAACAGCGTTTTTCTATGTTTTTGCAAGTTTAAAACAGCAATTTTATCGTCATTTCTCATAAATCGCCGTTTCACACGAAAGAAACATGAATTTGTCAGTTTGAATAGTTCAAAACAGCGTTTTTCTATGTTTTTGCAAGTTTAAAACAGCAATTTTATCCTCATTTCTCAAAAAACGCCGTTTCACACGAAAGAAACATGAATTTGTCAGGTTGAATAGTTAAAAAAAGCGTTTTTCTATGTTTTTGCAAGTTTAAAACAGCAATTTTATCGTCATTTCTCATAAATCGCCGTTTCACACGAAAGAAACATGAATTTGTCAGTTTGAATAGTTCAAAACAGCGTTTTTCTATGTTTTTGCAAGTTTAAAACAGCAATTTTATCGTCATTTCTCATAAATCGCCGTTTCACACGAAAGAAACATGAATTTGTCAGTTTGAATAGTTCAAAACAGCGTTTTTCTATGTTTTTTCATGTTTAAAACAGCAATTTTATCGTCATTTCTCATAAATCGCCGTTTCACACGAAAGAAACATGAATTTATCAGTTTGAATAGTTCAAAACAGCGTTTTTCTATGTTTTTGCAAGTTTAAAACAGCAGTTTTATCGTGATTTCACAAAAATCCACCGTTTCGAACGAAAGAAACCTGAATTTATCAGTTTGAATAGTTAAAAACAGCGTTTTTCTATGTTTTTGCAAGTTTAAAACAGCAATTTTATCGTCATTTCTCATAAATCGCCGTTTCACACGAAAGAAACATGAATTTATCAGTTTGAATAGTTAAAAACAGCGTTTTTCTATGTTTTTGCAAGTTTAAAACAGCAATTTTATCGTCATTTCTCATAAATCGCCGTTTCACACGAAAGAAACATGAATTTGTCAGTTTGAATAGTTCAAAACAGCGTTTTTCTATGTTTTTGCAAGTTAAAACAGCAATTTTATCGTCATTTCTCATAAATCGCCGTTTCACACGAAAGAAACATGAATTTGTCAGTTTGAATAGTTCAAAACAGCGTTTTTCTATGTTTTTTCATGTTTAAAACAGCAATTTTATCGTCATTTCTCATAAATCGCCGTTTCACACGAAAGAAACATGAATTTGTCAGTTTGAATAGTTGAAAACAGCGTTTTTCTATGTTTTTGCAAGTTTAAAACAGCAATTTTATCGTCATTTCTCATAAATCGCCGTTTCACACGAAAGAAACATGAATTTGTCAGTTTGAATAGTTCAAAACAGCGTTTTTCTATGTTTTTTCATGTTTAAAACAGAAATTTTATCGTCATTTCTCATAAATCGCCGTTTCACACGAAAGAAACATGAATTTGTCAGTTTGAATAGTTGAAAACAGCGTTTTTCTATGTTTTTGCAAGTTTAAAACAGCAATTTTATCGTCATTTCTCATAAATCGCCGTTTCACACGAAAGAAACATGAATTTGTCAGTTTGAATAGTTAAAAACAGCGTTTTTCTATGTTTTTGCAAGTTTAAAACAGCAATTTTATCGTCATTTCTCATAAATCGCCGTTTCACACGAAAGAAACATGAATTTATCAGTTTGAATAGTTAAAAAAAGCGTTTTTCTATGTTTTTGCAAGTTTAAAACAGCAATTTTATCGTCATTTCTCATAAATCGCCGTTTCACACGAAAGAAACATGAGTTTATCAGTTTGAATAGTTAAAAACAGCGTTTTTCTATGTTTTTGTAAGTTTAAAACAGCAATTTTATCGTCATTTCTCATAAATCGCCGTTTCACACGAAAGAAACATGAATTTGTCAGTTTGAATAGTTCAAAACAGCGTTTTTCTATGTTTTTGCAAGTTTAAAACAGCAATTTTATCGTCATTTCTCATAAATCGCTGTTTCACACGAAAGAAACATGAATTTGTCAGTTTGAATAGTTCAAAACAGCGTTTTTCTATGTTTTTTCATGTTTAAAACAGCAATTTTAACGTCATTTCTCATAAATCGCCGTTTCACACGAAAGAAACATGAATTTGTCAGTTTGAATAGTTGAAAACAGCGTTTTTCTATGTTTTTGCAAGTTTAAAACAGCAATTTTATCGTCATTTCTCATAAATCGCCGTTTCACACGAAAGAAACATGAATTTGTCAGTTTGAATAGTTGAAAACAGCGTTTTTCTATGTTTTTGCAAGTTTAAAACAGCAATTTTATCGTCATTTCTCATAAATCGCCGTTTCACACGAAAGAAACATGAATTTGTCAGTTTGAATAGTTCAAAACAGCGTTTTTCTATGTTTTTTCATGTTAAAAACAGCAATTTTATCGTCATTTCTCATAAATCGCCGTTTCACACGAAAGAAACATGAATTTGTCAGTTTGAATAGTTGAAAACAGCGTTTTTCTATGTTTTTGCAAGTTTAAAACAGCAATTTTATCGTCATTTCTCATAAATCGCCGTTTCACACGAAAGAAACATGAATTTGTCAGTTTGAATAGTTCAAAACAGCGTTTTTCTATGTTTTTGCTAGTTTAAAACAGCAATTTTATCGTCATTTCTCATAAATCGCCGTTTCACACGAAAGAAACATGAATTTGTCAGTTTGAATAGTTCAAAACAGCGTTTTTCTATGTTTTTGCAAGTTTAAAACAGCAATTTTATCGTCATTTCTCATAAATCGCTGTTTCACACGAAAGAAACATGAATTTGTCAGTTTGAATAGTTCAAAACAGCGTTTTTCTATGTTTTTTCATGTTTAAAACAGCAATTTTAACGTCATTTCTCATAAATCGCCGTTTCACACGAAAGAAACATGAATTTGTCAGTTTGAATAGTTGAAAACAGCGTTTTTCTATGTTTTTGCAAGTTTAAAACAGCAATTTTATCGTCATTTCTCATAAATCGCCGTTTCACACGAAAGAAACATGAATTTGTCAGTTTGAATAGTTGAAAACAGCGTTTTTCTATGTTTTTGCAAGTTTAAAACAGCAATTTTATCGTCATTTCTCATAAATCGCCGTTTCACACGAAAGAAACATGAATTTGTCAGTTTGAATAGTTCAAAACAGCGTTTTTCTATGTTTTTTCATGTTAAAAACAGCAATTTTATCGTCATTTCTCATAAATCGCCGTTTCACACGAAAGAAACATGAATTTGTCAGTTTGAATAGTTGAAAACAGCGTTTTTCTATGTTTTTGCAAGTTTAAAACAGCAATTTTATCGTCATTTCTCATAAATCGCCGTTTCACACGAAAGAAACATGAATTTGTCAGTTTGAATAGTTCAAAACAGCGTTTTTCTATGTTTTTGCTAGTTTAAAACAGCAATTTTATCGTCATTTCTCATAAAACGCCGTTTCACACGAAAGAAACATGAATTTGTCAGTTTGAATAGTTCAAAACAGCGTTTTTCTATGTTTTTTCATGTTTAAAACAGCAATTTTATCGTCATTTCTCATAAATCGCCGTTTCACACGAAAGAAACATGAATTTATCAGTTTGAATAGTTCAAAACAGCGTTTTTCTATGTTTTTGCAAGTTTAAAACAGCAGTTTTATCGTGATTTCACAAAAATCCACCGTTTCGAACGAAAGAAACCTGAATTTATCAGTTTGAATAGTTAAAAACAGCGTTTTTCTATGTTTTTGCAAGTTTAAAACAGCAATTTTATCGTCATTTCTCATAAATCGCCGTTTCACACGAAAGAATCATGAATTTGTCAGTTTGAATAGTTCAAAACAGCGTTTTTCTATGTTTTTGCAAGTTTAAAACAGCAATTTTATCGTCATTTCTCATAAATCGCCGTTTCACACGAAAGAAACATGAATTTGTCAGTTTGAATAGTTCAAAACAGCGTTTTTCTATGTTTTTGCAAGTTTAAAACAGCAATTTTATCCTCATTTCTCATAAATCGCCGTTTCACACGAAAGAAACATGAATTTGTCAGTTTGAATAGTTCAAAACAGCGTTTTTCTATGTTTTTTCATGTTTAAAACAGCAATTTTATCGTCATTTCTCATAAATCGCCGTTTCACACGAAAGAAACAAGAATTTGTCAGTTTGAATAATTGAAAACAGCGTTTTTCTATGTTTTTGCAAGTTTAAAACAGCAATTTTATCGTCATTTCTCATAAATCGCCGTTTCACACGAAAGAAACATGAATTTGTCAGTTTGAATAGTTCAAAACAGCGTTTATCTATGTTTTTGCAAGTTTAAAACAGCAGTTTTATCCTCATTTCTCATAAAACGCCGTTTCACACGAAAGAAACATGAATTTGTCAGTTTGAATAGATAAAAAAAGCGTTTTTCTATGTTTTTGCAAGTTTAAAACAGCAATTTTATCGTCATTTCTCATAAATCGCCGTTTCAGACGAAAGAAACATGAATTTATCAGTTTGAATAGTTCAAAACAGCGTTTTTCTATGTTTTTGCAAGTTTAAAACAGCAGTTTTATCGTGATTTCACAAAAATCCACCGTTTCGAACGAAAGAAACCTGTATTTATCAGTTTGAATAGTTAAAAACAGCGTTTTTCTATGTTTTTGCAAGTTTAAAACAGCAATTTTATCGTCATTTCTCATAAATCGCCGTTTCACACGAAAGAATCATGAATTTGTCAGTTTGAATAGTTCAAAACAGCGTTTTTCTATGTTTTTGCAAGTTTAAAACAGCAATTTTATCGTCATTTCTCATAAATCGCCGTTTCACACGAAAGAAACATGAATTTGTCAGTTTGAATAGTTCAAAACAGCGTTTTTCTATGTTTTTGCAAGTTTAAAACAGCAATTTTATCCTCATTTCTCATAAATCGCCGTTTCACACGAAAGAAACATGAATTTGTCAGTTTGAATAGTTCAAAACAGCGTTTTTCTATGTTTTTTCATGTTTAAAACAGCAATTTTATCGTCATTTCTCATAAATCGCCGTTTCACACGAAAGAAACAAGAATTTGTCAGTTTGAATAATTGAAAACAGCGTTTTTCTATGTTTTTGCAAGTTTAAAACAGCAATTTTATCGTCATTTCTCATAAATCGCCGTTTCACACGAAAGAAACATGAATTTGTCAGTTTGAATAGTTCAAAACAGCGTTTTTCTATGTTTTTGCAAGTTTAAAACAGCAATTTTATCCTCATTTCTCATAAAACGCCGTTTCACACGAAAGAAACATGAATTTGTCAGTTTGAATAGTTAAAAAAAGCGTTTTTCTATGTTTTTGCAAGTTTAAAACAGCAATTTTATCGTCATTTCTCATAAATCGCCGTTTCAGACGAAAGAAACATGAATTTATCAGTTTGAATAGTTCAAAACAGCGTTTTTCTATGTTTTTGCAAGTTTAAAACAGCAGTTTTATCGTGATTTCACAAAAATCCACCGTTTCGAACGAAAGAAACCTGAATTTATCAGTTTAAATAGTTAAAAACAGCGTTTTTCTATGTTTTTGCAAGTTTAAAACAGCAATTTTATCGTCATTTCTCATAAATCGCCGTTTCACACGAAAGAAACATGAATTTATCAGTTTGAATAGTTAAAAACAGCGTTTTCTATGTTTTTGCAAGTTTAAAACAGCAATTTTATCGTCATTTCTCATAAATCGCCGTTTCACACGAAAGAAACATGAATTTGTCAGTTTGAATAGTTCAAAACAGCGTTTTTCTATGTTTTTGCAAGTTTAAAACAGCAATTTTATCGTCATTTCTCATAAATCGCCGTTTCACACGAAAGAAACATGAATTTGTCAGTTTGAATAGTTCAAAACAGCGTTTTTCTATGTTTTTTCATGTTTAAAACAGCAATTTTATCGTCATTTCTCATAAATCGCCGTTTCACACGAAAGAAACATGAATTTGTCAGTTTGAATAGTTGAAAACAGCGTTTTTCTATGTTTTTGCAAGTTTAAAACAGCAATTTTATCGTCATTTCTCATAAATCGCCGTTTCACACGAAAGAAACATGAATTTGTCAGTTTGAATAGTTCAAAACAGCGTTTTTCTATGTTTTTTCATGTTTAAAACAGCAATTTTATCGTCATTTCTCATAAATCGCCGTTTCACACGAAAGAAACATGAATTTGTCAGTTTGAATAGTTGAAAACAGCGTTTTTCTATGTTTTTGCAAGTTTAAAACAGCAATTTTATCGTCATTTCTCATAAATCGCCGTTTCACACGAAAGAAACATGAATTTGTCAGTTTGAATAGTT
Organism: Poecilus cupreus; assembly: GCA_963942605.1. Classification (NCBI taxonomy): domain Eukaryota; kingdom Metazoa; phylum Arthropoda; class Insecta; order Coleoptera; family Carabidae; genus Poecilus; species Poecilus cupreus. The sequence goes on along the minus strand of CAWWDY010001600.1, from coordinate 10,716 downwards.
CAAAACAGCGTTTTTCTATGTTTTTGCAAGTTTAAAACAGCAATTTTATCGTCATTTCTCATAAAACGCCGTTTCACACGAAAGAAACATGAATTTGTCAGTTTGAATAGTTCAAAACAGCGTTTTTCTATGTTCTTTCATGTTTGAAACAGCAATTTTATCGTCATTTCTCATAAATCGCCGTTTCACACGAAAGAAACATGAATTTATCAGTTTGAATAGTTCAAAACAGCGTTTTTCTATGTTTTTGCAAGTTTAAAACAGCAGTTTTATCGTGATTTCACAAAAATCCACCGTTTCGAACGAAAGAAACCTGAATTTATCAGTTTGAATAGTTAAAAACAGCGTTTTTCTATGTTTTTGCAAGTTTAAAACAGCAATTTTATCGTCATTTCTCATAAATCGCCGTTTCACACGAAAGAAACATGAATTTATCAGTTTGAATAGTTAAAAAAAGCGTTTTTCTATGTTTTTGCAAGTTTAAAACAGCAATTTTATCGTCATTTCTCATAAATCGCCGTTTCACACGAAAGAAACATGAGTTTATCAGTTTGAATAGTAAAAAACAGCGTTTTTCTATGTTTTTGTAAGTTTAAAACAGCAATTTTATCGTCATTTCTCATAAATCGCCGTTTCACACGAAAGAAACATGAATTTGTCAGTTTGAATAGTTCAAAACAGCGTTTTTCTATGTTTTTGCAAGTTTAAAACAGCAATTTTATCGTCATTTCTCATAAATCGCCGTTTCACACGAAAGAAACATGAATTTGTCAGTTTGAATAGTTCAAAACAGCGTTTTTCTATGTTTTTTCATGTTTAAAACAGCAATTTTATCGTCATTTCTCATAAATCGCCGTTTCACACGAAAGAAACATGAATTTGTCAGTTTGAATAGTTGAAAACAGCGTTTTTCTATGTTTTTGCAAGTTTAAAACAGCAATTTTATCGTCATTTCTCATAAAACGCCGTTACACACGAAAGAAACATGAATTTGTCAGTTTGAATAGTTCAAAACAGCGTTTTTCTATGTTTTTTTCATGTTTAAAACAGCAATTTTATCGTCTCATAAATCGCCGTTTCACACGAAAGAAACATGAATTTATCAGTTTGAATAGTTCAAAACAGCGTTTTTCTATGTTTTTGCAAGTTTAAAACAGCAGTTTTATCGTGATTTCACAAAAATCCACCGTTTCGAACGAAAGAAACCTGAATTTATCAGTTTGAATAGTTAAAAACAGCGTTTTTCTATGTTTTTGCAAGTTTAAAACAGCAATTTTATCGTCATTTCTCATAAATCGCCGTTTCACACGAAAGAAACATGAATTTATCAGTTTGAATAGTTAAAAAAAGCGTTTTTCTATGTTTTTGCAAGTTTAAAACAGCAATTTTATCGTCATTTCTCATAAATCGCCGTTTCACACGAAAGAAACATGAGTTTATCAGTTTGAATAGTTAAAAACAGCGTTTTTCTATGTTTTTGTAAGTTTAAAACAGCAATTTTATCGTCATTTCTCATAAATCGCCGTTTCACACGAAAGAAACATGAATTTGTCAGTTTGAATAGTTCAAAACAGCGTTTTTCTATGTTTTTGCAAGTTTAAAACAGCAATTTTATCGACATTTCTCATAAATCGCTGTTTCACACGAAAGAAACATGAATTTGTCAGTTTGAATAGTTCAAAACAGCGTTTTTCTATGTTTTTTCATGTTTAAAACAGCAATTTTAACGTCATTTCTCATAAATCGCCGTTTCACACGAAAGAAACATGAATTTGTCAGTTTGAATAGTTGAAAACAGCGTTTTTCTATGTTTTTGCAAGTTTAAAACAGCAATTTTATCGTCATTTCTCATAAATCGCCGTTTCACACGAAAGAAACATGAATTTGTCAGTTTGAATAGTTCAAAACAGCGTTTTTCTATGTTTTTGCAAGTTTAAAACAGCAATTTTATCCTCATTTCTCAAAAAACGCCGTTTCACACGAAAGAAACATGAATTTGTCAGGTTGAATAGTTAAAAAAAGCGTTTTTCTATGTTTTTGCAAGTTTAAAACAGCAATTTTATCGTCATTTCTCATAAATCGCCGTTTCACACGAAAGAAACATGAATTTGTCAGTTTGAATAGTTCAAAACAGCGTTTTTCTATGTTTTTGCAAGTTTAAAACAGCAATTTTATCGTCATTTCTCATAAATCGCCGTTTCACACGAAAGAAACATGAATTTGTCAGTTTGAATAGTTCAAAACAGCGTTTTTCTATGTTTTTTCATGTTTAAAACAGCAATTTTATCGTCATTTCTCATAAATCGCCGTTTCACACGAAAGAAACATGAATTTATCAGTTTGAATAGTTCAAAACAGCGTTTTTCTATGTTTTTGCAAGTTTAAAACAGCAGTTTTATCGTGATTTCACAAAAATCCACCGTTTCGAACGAAAGAAACCTGAATTTATCAGTTTGAATAGTTAAAAACAGCGTTTTTCTATGTTTTTGCAAGTTTAAAACAGCAATTTTATCGTCATTTCTCATAAATCGCCGTTTCACACGAAAGAAACATGAATTTATCAGTTTGAATAGTTAAAAACAGCGTTTTTCTATGTTTTTGCAAGTTTAAAACAGCAATTTTATCGTCATTTCTCATAAATCGCCGTTTCACACGAAAGAAACATGAATTTGTCAGTTTGAATAGTTCAAAACAGCGTTTTTCTATGTTTTTGCAAGTTAAAACAGCAATTTTATCGTCATTTCTCATAAATCGCCGTTTCACACGAAAGAAACATGAATTTGTCAGTTTGAATAGTTCAAAACAGCGTTTTTCTATGTTTTTTCATGTTTAAAACAGCAATTTTATCGTCATTTCTCATAAATCGCCGTTTCACACGAAAGAAACATGAATTTGTCAGTTTGAATAGTTGAAAACAGCGTTTTTCTATGTTTTTGCAAGTTTAAAACAGCAATTTTATCGTCATTTCTCATAAATCGCCGTTTCACACGAAAGAAACATGAATTTGTCAGTTTGAATAGTTCAAAACAGCGTTTTTCTATGTTTTTTCATGTTTAAAACAGAAATTTTATCGTCATTTCTCATAAATCGCCGTTTCACACGAAAGAAACATGAATTTGTCAGTTTGAATAGTTGAAAACAGCGTTTTTCTATGTTTTTGCAAGTTTAAAACAGCAATTTTATCGTCATTTCTCATAAATCGCCGTTTCACACGAAAGAAACATGAATTTGTCAGTTTGAATAGTTAAAAACAGCGTTTTTCTATGTTTTTGCAAGTTTAAAACAGCAATTTTATCGTCATTTCTCATAAATCGCCGTTTCACACGAAAGAAACATGAATTTATCAGTTTGAATAGTTAAAAAAAGCGTTTTTCTATGTTTTTGCAAGTTTAAAACAGCAATTTTATCGTCATTTCTCATAAATCGCCGTTTCACACGAAAGAAACATGAGTTTATCAGTTTGAATAGTTAAAAACAGCGTTTTTCTATGTTTTTGTAAGTTTAAAACAGCAATTTTATCGTCATTTCTCATAAATCGCCGTTTCACACGAAAGAAACATGAATTTGTCAGTTTGAATAGTTCAAAACAGCGTTTTTCTATGTTTTTGCAAGTTTAAAACAGCAATTTTATCGTCATTTCTCATAAATCGCTGTTTCACACGAAAGAAACATGAATTTGTCAGTTTGAATAGTTCAAAACAGCGTTTTTCTATGTTTTTTCATGTTTAAAACAGCAATTTTAACGTCATTTCTCATAAATCGCCGTTTCACACGAAAGAAACATGAATTTGTCAGTTTGAATAGTTGAAAACAGCGTTTTTCTATGTTTTTGCAAGTTTAAAACAGCAATTTTATCGTCATTTCTCATAAATCGCCGTTTCACACGAAAGAAACATGAATTTGTCAGTTTGAATAGTTCAAAACAGCGTTTTTCTATGTTTTTGCAAGTTTAAAACAGCAATTTTATCCTCATTTCTCAAAAAACGCCGTTTCACACGAAAGAAACATGAATTTGTCAGGTTGAATAGTTAAAAAAAGCGTTTTTCTATGTTTTTGCAAGTTTAAAACAGCAATTTTATCGTCATTTCTCATAAATCGCCGTTTCACACGAAAGAAACATGAATTTGTCAGTTTGAATAGTTCAAAACAGCGTTTTTCTATGTTTTTGCAAGTTTAAAACAGCAATTTTATCGTCATTTCTCATAAATCGCCGTTCCACACGAAAGAAACATGAATTTGTCAGTTTGAATAGTTCAAAACAGCGTTTTTCTATGTTTTTTCATGTTTAAAACAGCAATTTTATCGTCATTTCTCATAAATCGCCGTTTCACACGAAAGAAACATGAATTTATCAGTTTGAATAGTTCAAAACAGCGTTTTTCTATGTTTTTGCAAGTTTAAAACAGCAGTTTTATCGTGATTTCACAAAAATCCACCGTTTCGAACGAAAGAAACCTGAATTTATCAGTTTGAATAGTTAAAAACAGCGTTTTTCTATGTTTTTGCAAGTTTAAAACAGCAATTTTATCGTCATTTCTCATAAATCGCCGTTTCACACAAAAGAAACATGAATTTATCAGTTTGAATAGTTAAAAACAGCGTTTTTCTATGTTTTTGTAAGTTTAAAACAGCAATTTTATCGTCATTTCTCATAAATCGCCGTTTCACACGAAAGAAACATGAATTTGTCAGTTTGAATAGTTCAAAACAGCGTTTTTCTATGTTTTTTCATGTTTAAAACAGCAATTTTATCGTCATTTCTCATAAATCGCCGTTTCACACGAAAGAAACATGAATTTGTCAGTTTGAATAGTTGAAAACAGCGTTTTTCTATGTTTTTGCAAGTTTAAAACAGCAATTTTATCGTCATTTCTCATAAAACGCCGTTTCACACGAAAGAAACATGAATTTGTCAGTTTGAATAGTTCAAAACAGCGTTTTTCTATGTTTTTGCAAGTTTAAAACAGCAATTTTATCGTCATTTCTCATAAATCGCCGTTTCACACGAAAGAAACATGAATTTATCAGTTTGAATAGTTAAAAAAAGCGTTTTTCTATGTTTTTGCAAGTTTAAAACAGCAATTTTATCGTCATTTCTCATAAATCGCCGTTTCACACGAAAGAAACATGAGTTTATCAGTTTGAATAGTTAAAAACAGCGTTTTTCTATGTTTTTGTAAGTTTAAAACAGCAATTTTATCGTCATTTCTCATAAATCGCCGTTTCATACGAAAGAAACATGAATTTGTCAGTTTGAATAGTTCAAAACAGCGTTTTTCTATGTTTTTGCAAGTTTAAAACAGCAATTTTATCGTCATTTCTCATAAATCGCTGTTTCACACGAAAGAAACATGAATTTGTCAGTTTGAATAGTTCAAAACAGCGTTTTTCTATGTTTTTTCATGTTTAAAACAGCAATTTTAACGTCATTTCTCATAAATCGCCGTTTCACACGAAAGAAACATGAATTTGTCAGTTTGAATAGTTGAAAACAGCGTTTTTCTATGTTTTTGCAAGTTTAAAACAGCAATTTTATCGTCATTTCTCATAAATCGCCGTTTCACACGAAAGAAACATGAATTTGTCAGTTTGAATAGTTCAAAACAGCGTTTTTCTATGTTTTTGCAAGTTTAAAACAGCAATTTTATCCTCATTTCTCAAAAAACGCCGTTTCACACGAAAGAAACATGAATTTGTCAGGTTGAATAGTTAAAAAAAGCGTTTTTCTATGTTTTTGCAAGTTTAAAACAGCAATTTTATCGTCATTTCTCATAAATCGCCGTTTCACACGAAAGAAACATGAATTTGTCAGTTTGAATAGTTCAAAACAGCGTTTTTCTATGTTTTTGCAAGTTTAAAACAGCAATTTTATCGTCATATCTCATAAATCGCCGTTTCACACGAAAGAAACATGAATTTGTCAGTTTGAATAGTTCAAAACAGCGTTTTTCTATGTTTTTTCATGTTTAAAACAGCAATTTTATCGTCATTTCTCATAAATCGCCGTTTCACACGAAAGAAACATGAATTTATCAGTTTGAATAGTTCAAAACAGCGTTTTTCTATGTTTTTGCAAGTTTAAAACAGCAGTTTTATCGTGATTTCACAAAAATCCACCGTTTCGAACGAAAGAAACCTGAATTTATCAGTTTGAATAGTTAAAAACAGCGTTTTTCTATGTTTTTGCAACTTTAAAACAGCAATTTTATCGTCATTTCTCATAAATCGCCGTTTCACACGAAAGAAACATGAATTTATCAGTTTGAATAGTTAAAAACAGCGTTTTTCTATGTTTTTGTAAGTTTAAAACAGCAATTTTATCGTCATTTCTCATAAATCGCCGTTTCACACGAAAGAAACATGAATTTGTCAGTTTGAATAGTTCAAAACAGCGTTTTTCTATGTTTTTGCAAGTTTAAAACAGCAATTTTATCGTCATTTCTCATAAATCGCCGTTTCACACGAAAGAAACATGAATTTGTCAGTTTGAATAGTTCAAAACAGCGTTTTTCTATGTTTTTTCATGTTTAAAACAGCAATTTTATCGTCATTTCTCATAAATCGCCGTTTCACACGAAAGAAACAAGAATTTGTCAGTTTGAATAATTGAAAACAGCGTTTACTATGTTTTTGCAAGTTTAAAACAGCAATTTTATCGTCATTTCTCATAAATCGCCGTTTCACACGAAAGAAACATGAATTTGTCAGTTTGAATAGTTCAAAACAGCGTTTTTCTATGTTTTTGCAAGTTTAAAACAGCAATTTTATCGTCATTTCTCATAAATCGCCGTTTCACACGAAAGAAACATGAATTTGTCAGTTTGAATAGTTCAAAACAGCGTTTTTCTATGTTTTTTCATGTTTAAAACAGCAATTTTATCGTCATTTCTCATAAATCGCCGTTTCACACGAAAGAAACATGAATTTATCAGTTTGAATAGTTCAAAACAGCGTTTTTCTATGTTTTTGCAAGTTTAAAACAGCAGTTTTATCGTGATTTCACAAAAATCCACCGTTTCGAACGAAAGAAACCTGAATTTATCAGTTTGAATAGTTAAAAACAGCGTTTTTCTATGTTTTTGCAAGTTTAAAACAGCAATTTTATCGTCATTTCTCATAAATCGCCGTTTCACACGAAAGAAACATGAATTTATCAGTTTTAATAGTTAAAAACAGCGTTTTTCTATGTTTTTGTAAGTTTAAAACAGCAATTTTATCGTCATTTCTCATAAATCGCCGTTTCACACGAAAGAAACATGAATTTGTCAGTTTGAATAGTTCAAAACAGCGTTTTTCTACGTTTTTGCAAGTTTAAAACAGCAATTTTATCGTCATTTCTCATAAATCGCCGTTTCACACGAAAGAAACATGAATTTGTCAGTTTGAATAATTGAAAACAGCGTTTTTCTATGTTTTTGCAAGTTTAAAACAGCAATTTTATCGTCATTTCTCATAAATCGCCGTTTCACACGAAAGAAACATGAATTTATCAGTTTGAATAGTTCAAAACAGCGTTTTTCTATGTTTTTGCAAGTTTAAAACAGCAGTTTTATCGTGATTTCACAAAAATCCACCGTTTCGAACGAAAGAAACCTGAATTTATCAGTTTGAATAGTTAAAAACAGCGTTTTTCTATGTTTTTGCAAGTTTAAAACAGCAATTTTATCGTCATTTCTCATAAATCGCCGTTTCACACGAAAGAAACATGAATTTATCAGTTTGAATAGTTAAAAACAGCGTTTTTCTATGTTTTTGCAAGTTTAAAACAGCAATTTTATCGTCATTTCTCATAAATCGCTGTTTCACACGAAAGAAACATGAATTTGTCAGTTTGAATAGTTCAAAACAGCGTTTTTCTATGTTTTTTCATGTTTAAAACAGCAATTTTTACGTCATTTCTCATAAATCGCCGTTTCACACGAAAGAAACATGAATTTGTCAGTTTGAATAGTTGAAAACAGCGTTTTTCTATGTTTTTGCAAGTTTAAAACAGCAATTTTATCGTCATTTCTCATAAATCGCCGTTTCACACGAAAGAAACATGAATTTGTCAGTTTGAATAGTTCAAAACAGCGTTTTTCTATGTTTTTGCAAGTTTAAAACAGCAATTTTATCCTCATTTCTCAAAAAACGCCGTTTCACACGAAAGAAACATGAATTTGTCAGGTTGAATAGTTAAAAAAAGCGTTTTTCTATGTTTTTGCAAGTTTAAAACAGCAATTTTATCGTCATTTCTCATAAATCGCCGTTTCACACGAAAGAAACATGAATTTGTCAGTTTGAATAGTTCAAAACAGCGTTTTTCTATGTTTTTGCAAGTTTAAAACAGCAATTTTATCGTCATATCTCATAAATCGCCGTTTCACACGAAAGAAACATGAATTTGTCAGTTTGAATAGTTCAAAACAGCGTTTTTCTATGTTTTTTCATGTTTAAAACAGCAATTTTATTGTCATTTCTCATAAATCGCCGTTTCACACGAAAGAAACATGAATTTATCAGTTTGAATAGTTCAAAACAGCGTTTTTCTATGTTTTTGCAAGTTTAAAACAGCAGTTTTATCGTGATTTCACAAAAATCCACCGTTTCGAACGAAAGAAACCTGAATTTATCAGTTTGAATAGTTAAAAACAGCGTTTTTCTATGTTTTTGCAAGTTTAAAACAGCAATTTTATCGTCATTTCTCATAAATCGCCGTTTCACACGAAAGAAACATGAATTTATCAGTTTGAATAGTTAAAAACAGCGTTTTTCTATGTTTTTGTAAGTTTAAAACAGCAATTTTATCGTCATTTCTCATAAATCGCCGTTTCACACGAAAGAAACATGAATTTGTCAGTTTGAATAGTTCAAAACAGCGTTTTTCTATGTTTTTGCAAGTTTAAAACAGCAATTTTATCGTCATTTCTCATAAATCGCCGTTTCACACGAAAGAAACAAGAATTTGTCAGTTTGAATAATTGAAAACAGCGTTTTTCTATGTTTTTGCAAGTTTAAAACAGCAATTTTATCGTCATTTCTCATAAATCGCCGTTTCACACGAAAGAAACATGAATTTGTCAGTTTGAATAGTTCAAAACAGCGTTTTTCTATGTTTTTGCAAGTTTAAAACAGCAATTTTATCGTCATTTCTCATAAATCGCCGTTTTCACACGAAAGAAACATGAATTTGTCAGTTTGAATAGTTCAAAACAGCGTTTTTCTATGTTTTTTTTATGTTTAAAACAGCAATTTTATCGTCATTTCTCATAAATCGCCGTTTCACACGAAAGAAACATGAATTTATCAGTTTGAATAGTTCAAAACAGTGTTTTTCTATGTTTTTGCAAGTTTAAAACAGCAGTTTTATCGTGATTTCACAAAAATCCACCGTTTCGAACGAAAGAAACCTGAATTTATCAGTTTGAATAGTTAAAAACAGCGTTTTTCTATGTTTTTGCAAGTTTAAAACAGCAATTTTATCGTCATTTCTCATAAATCGCCGTTTCACACGAAAGAAACATGAATTTATCAGTTTGAATAGTTAAAAACAGCGTTTTTCTATGTTTTTGTAAGTTTAAAACAGCAATTTTATCGTCATTTCTCATAAATCGCCGTTTCACACGAAAGAAACATGAATTTGTCAGTTTGAATAGTTCAAAACAGCGTTTTTCTATGTTTTTGCAAGTTTAAAACAGCAATTTTATCGTCATTTCTCATAAATCGCCGTTTCACACGAAAGAAACATGAATTTGTCAGTTTGAATAGTTCAAAACAGCGTTTTTCTATGTTTTTTCATGTTTAAAACAGCAATTTTATCGTCATTGCTCATAAATCGCCGTTTCACACGAAAGAAACAAGAATTTGTCAGTTTGAATAATTGAAAACAGCGTTTTTCTATGTTTTTGCAAGTTTAAAACAGCAATTTTATCGTCATTTCTCATAAATCGCCGTTTCACACGAAAGAAACATGAATTTATCAGTTTGAATAGTTCAAAACAGCGTTTTTCTATGTTTTTGCAAGTTTAAAACAGCAATTTTATCGTCATTTCTCATAAATCGCCGTTTCACACGAAAGAAACATGAATTTATCAGTTTGAATAGTTAAAAACAGCGTTTTTCTATGTTTTTGCAAGTTTAAAACAGCAATTTTATCGTCATTTCTCATAAATCGCCGTTTCACACGAAAGAAACATGAATTTGTCAGTTTGAATAGTTCAAAACAGCGTTTTTCTATGTTTTTGCAAGTTTAAAACAGCAATTTTATCGTCATTTCTCATAAATCGCCGTTTCACACGAAAGAAACATGAATTTGTCAGTTTGAATAGTTCAAAACAGCGTTTTTCTATGTTTTTTCATGTTTAAAACAGCAATTTTATCGTCATTTCTCATAAATCGCCGTTTCACACGAAAGAAACATGAATTTGTCTGTTTGAATAGTTGAAAACAGCGTTTTTCTATGTTTTTGCAAGTTTAAAACAGCAATTTTATCGTCATTTCTCATAAATCGCCGTTTCACACAAAAGAAACATGAATTTGTCAGTTTGAATAGTTCAAAACAGCGTTTTTCTATGTTTTTTCATGTTTAAAACAGCAATTTTATCGTCATTTCTCATAAATCGCCGTTTCACACGAAAGAAACATGAATTTGTCAGTTTGAATAGTTGAAAACAGCGTTTTTCTATGTTTTTGCAAGTTTAAAACAGCAATTTTATCGTCATTTCTCATAAATCGCCG
>CAWWDY010001599.1:0-22038 GCA_963942605.1 Poecilus cupreus | reverse complement strand
GTTTTAAACTTGCAAAAACATAGAAAAACGCTGTTTTAAACTATTTAAACTGACAAATTCGTGTTTCTTTCGTGTGAAACGGCGATTTATGAGAAATGACCATAAAATTGCTGTTTTAAACTTACAAAAACATAGAAAAACGCTGTTTTGAACTATTCAAACTGTCAAATTCATGTTTCTTTCGTGTGAAACGGCGATTTATGAGAAATGACGATAAAATTGCTGTTTTAAACTTGCAAAAACATAGAAAAACGCTGTTTTGAACTATTCAAACTGACAAATTCATGTTACTTTCGTGCGAAACGGCGATTTATGAGAAATGACGATAAAATTGCTGTTTTAAACTTGCAAAAACATAGAAAAACGCTGTTTTGAAGTATTCAAACTGACAAATTCATGTTTCTTTCGTGCGAAACGGCGATTTATGAGAAATGACGATAAAATTGCTGTTTTAAACTTGCAAAAACATAGAAAAACGCTGTTTTGAACTATTCAAACTGATAACAATTCAAACTGATAAATTCATGTTTCTTACGTTCGAAACGGTGGATTTTTGTGAAATCACGACAAAATTGCTGATTTAAACTTGCAAAAACATTGAAAAACGATGTTTTCAACTATTCAAACTGACAAATTCATGTTTCTTCCGTGCGAAACGGCGATTTATGAGAAATTACGATAAAATTGCTGTTTTAAACTTGCAAAAACATAGAAAAACGCTGTTTTGAACTATTCAAACTGACAAATTCATGTTTCTTTCGTGCGAAACGGCGATTTATGAGAAATGACGATAAAATTGCTGTTTTAAACTTGCAAAAACATAGAAAAACGCTGTTTTGAACTATTCAAACTGACAAATTCATGTTTCTTTCGTGCGAAACGGCGATTTATGAGAAATGACGATAAAATTGCTGTTTTAAACTTGCAAAAACATAAAAAAACGCAGTTTTGAACTATTTAAACTGACAAATTCTTGTTTCTTTCGTGCGAAACGGCGATTTATGAGAAATGACGATAAAATTGCTGTTTTAAACTTGCAAAAACATAGAAAAACGCTGTTTTGAACTATTCAAACTGACAAATTCATGTTCCTTTCGTGCGAAACGGCGATTTATGAGAAATGACGATAAAATTGCTGTTTTAAACTTGCAAAAACATAGAAAAACGCTGTTTTGAACTATTCAAACTGACAAAGTCATGTTTCTTTCGTGCGAAACGGCGATTTATGAGAAATGACGATAAAATTGCTGTTTTAAACTTGCAAAAACATAGAAAAACGCTGTTTTGAACTATTCAAACTGACAAATTCATGTTACTTTCGTGCGAAACGGCGATTTATGAGAAATGACGATAAAATTGCTGTTTTAAACTTGCAAAAACATAGAAAAACGCTGTTTTGAAGTATTCAAACTGACAAATTCATGTTTCTTTCGTGCGAAACGGCGATTTATGAGAAATGACGATAAAATTGCTGTTTTAAACTTGCAAAAACATAGAAAAACGCTGTTTTGAACTATTCAAACTGATAACAATTCAAACTGATAAATTCATGTTTCTTACGTTCGAAACGGTGGATTTTTGTGAAATCACGACAAAATTGCTGATTTAAACTTGCAAAAACATTGAAAAACGATGTTTTCAACTATTCAAACTGACAAATTCATGTTTCTTCCGTGCGAAACGGCGATTTATGAGAAATTACGATAAAATTGCTGTTTTAAACTTGCAAAAACATAGAAAAACGCTGTTTTGAACTATTCAAACTGACAAATTCATGTTTCTTTCGTGCGAAACGGCGATTTATGAGAAATGACGATAAAATTGCTGTTTTAAACTTGCAAAAACATAGAAAAACGCTGTTTTGAACTATTCAAACTGACAAATTCATGTTTCTTTCGTGCGAAACGGCGATTTATGAGAAATGACGATAAAATTGCTGTTTTAAACTTGCAAAAACATAAAAAAACGCAGTTTTGAACTATTTAAACTGACAAATTCTTGTTTCTTTCGTGCGAAACGGCGATTTATGAGAAATGACGATAAAATTGCTGTTTTAACCTTGCAAAAACATAGAAAAACGCTGTTTTGAACTATTCAAACTGACAAATTCATGTTTCTTTCGTGCGAAACGGCGATTTATGAGAAATGACGATAAAATTGCTGTTTTAAACTTGCAAAAACATAGAAAAACGCTGTTTTGAACTATTCAAACTGACAAATTGCTACACTTCTTTCGTCGCCTTGGCTGCCGCGGCTAGCTTGAACAGTGGAGACGGTCGTGCGGTCAATTGTGTGCAGCAAGCTATCAAATAATTTTATAGGGCGCCAGCTGGCCATGCAGCTGACGAAACGAACCTCTGGAGACTGGCCAACAATTCTCCAGAGTGGCCAAGGGACGTAGCGATCTGTCGAAGGCAGTAGTAAAGGGGGTAGCAACGAATAACAACACCAAAATATGCTAATGATGAGTGTATTGCGGCGTAAAGAACGTATTTACAATTGCGTATAAAAATATTATCGTCCGAGTTAGAACTGCTCTGATCGGCGTGGACTAAATCAAGTTGTGGTTGAATTACTTCGCGCGGCTCGATGACGCAGTGACAGTCGGGGTACAAACTCAAAAAGGTGTTTAAAGCGCTCAACAGGATCACGGTGGTTTCGTTGGTCGACCAAGGATACACGTGACGCGCGTAAGTAGAATCGGTGAGCCCAACCGCCGGAGACGTACGTCGTGCCACGGAACAATAAGCGCTAAACAGCACGCAAGTGTTACATTCGCGACGATCAGACCGAATCGTAATCGGTTGATAAATGCTGACGACAATAAGCAGTTTACACAAGATGTAAAAATCGACCGCGTAACAATGATAACACGTAAGTATTGATGATATAGATAACAAATCAACTTTTAGCATAACATAAATATAACCATAAATAATAAAACAAATGAATGGCTTAGCTGTGGCCCAGGGGGGTTGCGGGGTTCCTTCCTCACTGCTGTCCAATGTGGCTATCTCTCGTCCGAGATGGAACGGCGCAGGCGTAGCGTGACGCGTTGGATCGCAATCGCGCCAAATCCAGTGGCGGCGACTTCCCGTTTCGCGGCGCACAGCAAACCAAGGTGGGAATGGACGGTGGTACTCCACGTTCCACGATGCTCCGTATTCACAAGTCAACGCAGACTTGGAGATGATTCCAGGTTCCCAAAATACGGAGTACGATACTCCCGTAAATGTTTCCAATAATAACGGAACAGCGGACTAACTGGGTCCCGGTAATACCAATCCCAATGGTAAAACAAAAACGTAAAACGAAAACGTGAACGTAAACTCTAAAAAGTAAAAGCCTAAAAAGGAAGTTTGTGATCAGACTCATAGCAAGGTACGTACGCCACTGACTATTTATTCAACTACGTGGCAATGTGTTATACTTTGATAAAAACAGAACAATGAAATTACTATTGACTCTAATTTATGTGACTGACTCTACGTTAAACTAATTGACTTTATTTTAATTAGGAAGCTGCAAAATTAGATTATCACGTGAATATTTACCTGAGATGTAGGACGGCTTAAAAGTATGAGAGTTGAGATCTATAAATCCGGCTAACGGCCGCGGAATATAACAATTCCAAAATGGTTTAAATTACCACTAATCCAGATACTAATCTGATACAATTCTATACTGAATTTCTTCGCACAAAAAAGGTAACACAACCAGATCTCTTCCAAAACTCAGTAACGACTCTTCTAACGTGAAAAATCCTTTTTACAGGTCAAAGCAAGGAAAAATTAAACTAACTGCAACAAGTACCTTAGCGATGCGCACCTGCCAGTAAGCCGAAATCACAGCTTCCGACGACCAGAGCTACACCGTCGCGTAGTAGGTGGTGCACTCAAAAGGCGAAACAAAAATACAAGCAAAATAATTAGAAATAAACCGTAACAAAATTCATGTTTCTTTCGTGCGAAACGGCGATTTATGAGAAATGACGATAAAATTGCTGTTTTAAACTTGCAAAAACATAAAAAAACGCTGTTTTGAACTATTCAAACTGACAAATTCATGTTTCTTTCGTGCGAAACGGCGATTTATGAGAAATGACGATAAAATTGCTGTTTTAAACTTGCAAAAACATAGAAAAACGCTGTTTTGAACTATTCAAACTGATAAATTCATGTTTCATACGTTCGAAACGGTGGATTTTTGTGAAATCACGATAAAATTGCTGATTTAAACTTGCAAAAACATTGAAAAACGATGTTTTCAACTATTCAAACTGACAAATTCATGTTTCTTCCGTGCGAAACTGCGATTTATGAGAAATTACGATAAAATTGCTGTTTTAAACTTGCAAAAACATAGAGAAACGCTGTTTTGAACTATTCAAACTGACAAATTCATGTTTCTTTCGTGTGAAACGGCGATTTATGAGAAATGACGATAAAATTGCTGTTTTAAACTTGCAAAAACATAGAAAAACGCTGTTTTGAACTATTCAAACTGATAAATTCATGTTTCTTACGTTCGAAACGCTGGATTTTTGTGAAATCACGACAAAATTGCTGATTTAAACTTGCAAAAACATTGAAAAACGATGTTTTTAACTATTCAAACTGACAAATTCATGTTTCTTCCGTGCGAAACGGCGATTTATGATAAATTACGATAAACTTGCTGTTTTAAACTTGCAAAAACATAGAAAAACGCTGTTTTGAACTATTCAAACTGACAAATTCATGTTTCTTTCGTGCGAAACGGCGATTTATGAGAAATGACGATAAAATTGCTGTTTTAAACTTGCAAAAACATAGAAAAACGCTGTTTTGAACTATTCAAACTGACAATTTCATGTTTCTTTCGTGCGAAACGGCGATTTATGAGAAATGACGATAAAATTGCTGTTTTAAACTTGCAAAAACATAAAAAAACGCAGTTTTGAACTATTCAAACTGACAAATTCTTGTTTCTTTCGTGCGAAACGGCGATTTATGAGAAATTACGATAAAATTGCTGTTTTAAACTTGCAAAAACATAGAAAAACGCTGTTTTGAACTATTCAAACTGACAAATTCATGTTTCTTTCCTGTGAAACGGCGATTTATGAGAAATGACGAGAAAATTGCTGTTTTAAACTTGCAGAAACATAGAAAAACGCTGTTTTGAACTACTCAAAATGACAAATTCATGTTTCTTTCGTGCGAAACGGCGATTTATGATAAATGACGATAAAATTGCTGTTTTAAACTTGCAAAAACATAGAAAAACGCTGTTTTGAACTATTCAAACTGACAAATTCATGTTTCTTTTGTGCAAAACGGCGATTTATGAGAAATGACGAAAAAATTGCTGTTTTAAACTTGCAAAAACATAGAAAAACGCTGTTTTCAACTATTCAAACTGATAAATTCATGTTTCTTATGTTCGAAACGGTGGATTTTTGTGAAATCACGATAAAATTGCTGTTTTAAACTTGCAAAAACATAGAAAAACGCTATTTTGAACTATTCAAACTGATAAATTCATGTTTCTTACGTTGGAAACGGTGGATTTTTGTGAAATCACGTTAAAATTGCTGTTTTAAACTTGCAAAAACATAGAAAAACATTGTTTTGAAATATTCAAACTGACAAATTCATGTTTCTTTCGTGCAAAACGGCGATTTATGAGAAATGACGATAAAATTGCTGTTTTAAACTTGCAAAAACATAGAAAAACGCTGTTTTCAACTATTCAAACTGATAAATTCATGTTTCTTACCTTCCAAACGGTGGATTTTTGTGAAATCACGATAAAATTGCTGTTTTAAACTTGCAAAAACATTGAAAAACGCTGTTTTCAACTATTCAAACTGACAAATTTATGTTTCTTCCGTGCGAAACGGCGATTTATGAGAAATTACGATAAAATTGCTGTTTTAAACTTGCAAAAACATAGAAAAACGCTGTTTTGAACTATTCAAACTGACAAATTCATGTTTCTTTCGTTTGAAACGGCGATTTATGAGAAATGACGATAAAATTGCTGTTTTAAACTTGCAAAAACATAGAAAAACGCTGTTTTGAACTATTCAAACTGATAAATTCATGTTTCTTACGTTCGAAACGGTGGATTTTTGTGAAATCACGATAAAATTGCTGATTTAAAATTGCAAAAACATTGAAAAACGATGTTTTCAACTATTCAAACTGAAAAATTCATGTTTCTTCCGTGCGAAACGGCGATTTATGAGAAATTACGATAAAATTGCTGTTTTAAACTTGCAAAAACATAGAAAAACGCTGTTTTGAACTATTCAAACTGACAAATTCATGTTTCTTTCGTGCGAAACGGCGATTTATGAGAAATGACGATAAAATTGCTGTTTTAAACTTGCAAAAACATAGAAAAACGCTGTTTTGAACTATTCAAACTGACAAATTCATGTTTCTTTTGTGCGAAACGGCGATTTATGAGAAATGACGATAAAATTGCTGTTTTAAACTTGCAAAAACATAGAAAAACGCAGTTTTGAACTATTCAAACTGACAAATTCATGTTTCTTTCGTGCGAAACGGCGATTTATGAGAAATGACGATAAAATTGCTGTTTTAAACTTGCAAAAACATAGAAAAACGCTGTTTTGAAGTATTCAAACTGACAAATTCATGTTTCTTTCGTGCGAAACGGCGATTTATGAGAAATGACGATAAAATTGCTGTTTTAAACTTGCAAAAACATAGAAAAACGCTGTTTTGAACTATTCAAACTGACAATTTCATGTTTCTTTCGTGCGAAACGGCGATTTATGAGAAATGACGATAAAATTGCTGTTTTAAACTTGCAAAAACATAAAAAAACGCAGTTTTGAACTATTCAAACTGACAAATTCTTGTTTCTTTCGTGCGAAACGGCGATTTATGAGAAATTACGATAAAATTGCTGTTTTAAACTTGCAAAAACATAGAAAAACGCTGTTTTGAACTATTCAAACTGACAAATTCATGTTTCTTTCCTGTGAAACGGCGATTTATGAGAAATGACGAGAAAATTGCTGTTTTAAACTTGCAGAAACATAGAAAAACGCTGTTTTGAACTACTCAAAATGACAAATTCATGTTTCTTTCGTGCGAAACGGCGATTTATGATAAATGACGATAAAATTGCTGTTTTAAACTTGCAAAAACATAGAAAAACGCTGTTTTGAACTATTCAAACTGACAAATTCATGTTTCTTTTGTGCAAAACGGCGATTTATGAGAAATGACGAAAAAATTGCTGTTTTAAACTTGCAAAAACATAGAA
Source organism: Poecilus cupreus (assembly GCA_963942605.1). Taxonomy (NCBI): domain Eukaryota; kingdom Metazoa; phylum Arthropoda; class Insecta; order Coleoptera; family Carabidae; genus Poecilus; species Poecilus cupreus. The sequence continues at coordinate 14,754 of CAWWDY010001599.1, read as the reverse complement.
AAACGCTGTTTTCAACTATTCAAACTGATAAATTCATGTTTCTTATGTTCGAAACGGTGGATTTTTGTGAAATCACGATAAAATTGCTGTTTTAAACTTGCAAAAACATAGAAAAACGCTATTTTGAACTATTCAAACTGATAAATTCATGTTTCTTACGTTGGAAACGGTGGATTTTTGTGAAATCACGTTAAAATTTCTGTTTTAAACTTGCAAAAACATAGAAAAACATTGTTTTGAAATATTCAAACTGACAAATTCATGTTTCTTTCGTGCAAAACGGCGATTTATGAGAAATGACGATAAAATTGCTGTTTTAAACTTGCAAAAACATAGAAAAACGCTGTTTTCAACTATTCAAACTGATAAATTCATGTTTCTTACCTTCCAAACGGTGGATTTTTGTGAAATCACGATAAAATTGCTGTTTTAAACTTGCAAAAACATTGAAAAACGCTGTTTTCAACTATTCAAACTGACAAATTTATGTTTCTTCCGTGCGAAACGGCGATTTATGAGAAATTACGATAAAATTGCTGTTTTAAACTTGCAAAAACATAGAAAAACGCTGTTTTGAACTATTCAAACTGACAAATTCATGTTTCTTTCGTTTGAAACGGCGATTTATGAGAAATGACGATAAAATTGCTGTTTTAAACTTGCAAAAACATAGAAAAACGCTGTTTTGAACTATTCAAACTGATAAATTCATGTTTCTTACGTTCGAAACGGTGGATTTTTGTGAAATCACGATAAAATTGCTGATTTAAAATTGCAAAAACATTGAAAAACGATGTTTTCAACTATTCAAACTGAAAAATTCATGTTTCTTCCGTGCGAAACGGCGATTTATGAGAAATTACGATAAAATTGCTGTTTTAAACTTGCAAAAACATAGAAAAACGCTGTTTTGAACTATTCAAACTGACAAATTCATGTTTCTTTCGTGCGAAACGGCGATTTATGAGAAATGACGATAAAATTGCTGTTTTAAACTTGCAAAAACATAGAAAAACGCTGTTTTGAACTATTCAAACTGACAAATTCATGTTTCTTTTGTGCGAAACGGCGATTTATGAGAAATGACGATAAAATTGCTGTTTTAAACTTGCAAAAACATAGAAAAACGCAGTTTTGAACTATTCAAACTGACAAATTCATGTTTCTTTCGTGCGAAACGGCGATTTATGAGAAATGACGATAAAATTGCTGTTTTAAACTTGCAAAAACATAGAAAAACGCTGTTTTGAAGTATTCAAACTGACAAATTCATGTTTCTTTCGTGCGAAACGGCGATTTATGAGAAATGACGATAAAATTGCTGTTTTAAACTTGCAAAAACATAGAAAAACGCTGTTTTGAACTATTTAAACTGATAAATTCATGTTTCTTACGTTCGAAACGGTGGATTTTTGTGAAATCACGATAAAATTGCTGATTTAAACTTGCAAAAACATTGAAAAACGATGTTTTCAACTATTCAAACTGACAAATTCATGTTTCTTCCGTGCGAAACGGCGATTTATGAGAAATTACGATAAAATTGCTGTTTTAAACTTGCAAAAACATAGAAAAACGCTGTTTTGAACTATTCAAACTGACAAATTCATGTTTCTTTCGTGCGAAACGGCGATTTATGAGAAATGACGATAAAATTGCTGTTTTAAACTTGCAAAAACATAGAAAAACGCTGATTTGAACTATTCAAACTGACAAATTCATGTTTCTTTCATGCGAAACGGCGATTTATGAGAAATGACGATAAAATTGCTGTTTTAAACTTGCAAAAACATAGAAAAACGCTGTTTTAAACTATTCAAACTGACAAATTCTTGTTTCTTTCGTGCGAAACGGCGATTTATGAGAAATGACGATAAAATTGCTGTTTTAAACTTGCAAAAACATAGAAAAACGCTGTTTTGAACTATTCAAACTGACAAATTCATGTTTCTTTCGTGCGAAACGGCGATTTATGAGAAATGACGATAAAATTGCTGTTTTAATCTTGCAAAAACATAGAAAAACGCTGTTTTGAACTATTCAAACTGACAAATTCATGTTTCTTTCGTTTGAAACGGCGATTTATGAGAAATGACGATAAAATTGCCGTTTTAAACTTGCAAAAACATAGAAAAACGCTGTTTTGAACTATTCAAACTGATAAATTCATGTTTCTTACGTTCGAAACGGTGGATTTTTGTGAAATCACGATAAAATTGTTGATTTAAACTTGCAAAAACATTGAAAAACGATGTTTTCAACTATTCAAACTGAAAAATTCATGTTTCTTCCGTGCGAAACGGCGATTTATGAGAAATTACGATAAAATTGCTGTTTTAAACTTGCAAAACATAGAAAAACGCTGTTTTGAACTATTCAAACTGACAAATTCATGTTTCTTTCGTTTGAAACGGCGATTTATGAGAAATGACGATAAAATTGCTGTTTTAAACTTGCAAAAACATAGAAAAACGCTGTTTTGAACTATTCAAACTGATAAATTCATGTTTCTTACGTTCGAAACGGTGGATTTTTGTGAAATCACGATAAAATTGCTGATTTAAAATTGCAAAAACATTGAAAAACGATGTTTTCAACTATTCAAACTGAAAAATTCATGTTTCTTCCGTGCGAAACGGCGATTTATGAGAAATTACGATAAAATTGCTGTTTTAAACTTGCAGAAACATAGAAAAACGCTGTTTTGAACTACTCAAAATGACAAATTCATGTTTCTTTCGTGCGAAACGGCGATTTATGATAAATGACGATAAAATTGCTGTTTTAAACTTGCAAAAACATAGAAAAACGCTGTTTTGAACTATTCAAACTGACAAATTCATGTTTCTTTTGTGCAAAACGGCGATTTTTGAGAAATGACGAAAAAATTGCTGTTTTAAACTTGCAAAAACATAGAAAAACGCTGTTTTCAACTATTCAAACTGATAAATTCATGTTTCTTATGTTCGAAACGGTGAATTTTTGTGATATCACGATAAAATTGCTGTTTTAAACTTGCAAAAACATAGAAAAACGCTATTTTGAACTATTCAAACTGATAAATTCATGTTTCTTACGTTGGAAACGGTGGATTTTTGTGAAATCACGTTAAAATTGCTGTTTTAAACTTGCAAAAACATTGAAAAACGATGTTTTTAACTATTCAAACTGACAAATTCATGTTTCTTTCGTGCGAAACGGCGATTTATGAGAAATTACTATAAAATTGCTGTTTTAAACTTGCAAAAACATAGAAAAACGCTGTTTTGAACTATTCAAACTGACAAATTCATGTTTCTTTCGTGTGAAACGGCGATTTATGAGAAATGACGATAAAATTGCTGTTTTAAACTTGCAAAAACATAGGAAAACGCTGTTTTGAACTATTCAAACTGACAAATTCATGTTTCTTTCGTGTGAAACGGCGATTTATGAGAAATGACGATAAAATTGCTGTTTTAAACTTGCAAAAACATAGAAAAACGTTGTTTTGAAATATTCAAACTGACAAATTCATGTTTCTTTCGTGCAAAACGGCGATTTATGAGAAATGACGATAAAATTGCTGTTTTAAACTTGCAAAAACATAGAAAAACGCTGTTTTCAACTATTCAAACTGATAAATTCATGTTTCTTACCTTCCAAACGGTGGATTTTTGTGAAATCACGATAAAATTGCTGTTTTAAACTTGCAAAAACATTGAAAAACGCTGTTTTCAACTATTCAAACTGACAAATTTATGTTTCTTCCGTGCGAAACGGCGATTTATGAGAAATGACGATAAAATTGCTGTTTTAAACTTGCAAAAACATAGAAAAACGCTGTTTTGAACTATTCAAACTGACAAATTCATGTTTCTTTCGTTTGAAACGGCGATTTATGAGAAATGACGATAAAATTGCTGTTTTAAACTTGCAAAAACATAGAAAAACGCTGTTTTGAACTATTCAAACTGATAAATTCATGTTTCTTACGTTCGAAACGGTGGATTTTTGTGAAATCACGATAAAATTGCTGATTTAAAATTGCAAAAACATTGAAAAACGATGTTTTCAACTATTCAAACTGAAAAATTCATGTTTCTTCCGTGCGAAACGGCGATTTATGAGAAATTACGATAAAATTGCTGTTTTAAACTTGCAAAAACATAGAAAAACGCTGTTTTGAACTATTCAAACTGACAAATTCATGTTTCTTTCGTGCGAAACGGCGATTTATGAGAAATGACGATAAAATTGCTGTTTTAAACTTGCAAAAACATAGAAAAACGCTGTTTTGAACTATTCAAACTGACAAATTCATGTTTCTTTCGTGCGAAACGGCGATTTATGAGAAATGACGATAAAATTGCTGTTTTAAACTTGCAAAAACATAGAAAAACGCAGTTTTGAAATATTCAAACTGACAAATTCATGTTTCTTTCGTGCGAAACGGCGATTTATGAGAAATGACGATAAAATTGCTGTTTTAAACTTGCAAAAACATAGAAAAACGCTGTTTTGAAGTATTCAAACTGACAAATTCATGTTTCTTTCGTGCGAAACGGCGATTTATGAGAAATGACGATAAAATTGCTGTTTTAAACTTGCAAAAACATAGAAAAACGCTGTTTTGAACTATTTAAACTGATAAATTCATGTTTCTTACGTTCGAAACGGTGGATTTTTGTGAAATCACGATAAAATTGCTGATTTAAACTTGCGAAAACATTGAAAAACGATGTTTTCAACTATTCAAACTGACAAATTCATGTTTCTTCCGTGCGAAACGGCGATTTATGAGAAATGACGATAAAATTGCTGTTTTAAACTTGCAAAAACATAGAAAAACGCTGTTTTGAAGTATTCAAACTGACAAATTCATGTTTCTTTCGTTTGAAACGGCGATTTATGAGAAATGACGATAAAATTGCCGTTTTAAACTTGCAAAAACATAGAAAAACGCTGTTTTGAACTATTCAAACTGATAAATTCATGTTTCTTACGTTCGAAACGGTGGATTTTTGTGAAATCACGATAAAATTGCTGATTTAAACTTGCAAAAACATTGAAAAACGATGTTTTCAACTATTCAAACTGACAAATTCATGTTTCTTCCGTGCGAAACGGCGATTTATGAGAAATTACGAAAAAATTGCTGTTTTAAACTTGCAAAAACATAGAAAAACGCTGTTTTGAACTATTCAAACTGATAAATTCATGTTTCTTACGTTCGAAACGGTGGATTTCTGTGAAATCACGACAAAATTGCTGATTTAAACTTGCAAAAACATTGAAAAACGATGTTTTTAACTATTCAAACTGACAAATTCATGTTTCTTTCGTGCGAAACGGCGATTTATGAGAAATTACTATAAAATTGCTGTTTTAAACTTGCAAAAACATAGAAAAACGCTGTTTTGAACTATTCAAACTGACAAATTCATGTTTCTTTCGTGTGAAACGGCGATTTATGAGAAATGACGATAAAATTGCTGTTTTAAACTTGCAAAAACATAGAAAAACGCTGTTTTGAACTATTCAAACTGACAAATTCATGTTTCTTTCGTGCGAAACGGCGATTTATGAGAAATGACGATAAAATTGCTGTTTTAAACTTGCAAAAACATAAAAAAACGCAGTTTTGAACTATTCAAACTGACAAATTCTTGTTTCTTTCGTGCGAAACGGCGATTTATGAGAAATTACGATAAAATTGCTGTTTTAAACTTGCAAAAACATAGAAAAACGCTGTTTTGAACTATTCAAACTGAAAAATTCATGTTTCTTACGTTCGAAACGGTGGATTTTTGTGAAATCACGATAAAATTGCTGATTTAAACTTGCAAAAACATTGAAAAACGATGTTTTCAACTATTCAAACTGACAAATTCATGTTTCTTCCGTGCGAAACGGCGATTTATGAGAAATTACGATAAAATTGCTGTTTTAAACTTGCAAAAACCGAGAAAAACGCTGTTTTGAACTATTCAAACTGACAAATTCATGTTTCTTTCGTGCGAAACGGCGATTTATGAGAAATGACGATAAAATTGCTGTTTTAAACTTGCAAAAACATAGAAAAACGCTCATTTGAACTATTCAAACTGACAAATTCATGTTTCTTTCATGCGAAACGGCGATTTATGAGAAATGACGATAAAATTGCTGTTTTAAACTTGCAAAAACATAGAAAAACGCTGTTTTAAACTATTCAAACTGACAAATTCTTGTTTCTTTCGTGCGAAACGGCGATTTATGAGAAATGACGATAAAATTGCTGTTTTAATCTTGCAAAAACATAGAAAAACGCTGTTTTGAACTATTCAAACTGACAAATTCATGTTTCTTTCGTTTGAAACGGCGATTTATGAGAAATGACGATAAAATTGCCGTTTTAAACTTGCAAAAACATAGAAAAACGCTGTTTTGAACTATTCAAACTGATAAATTCATGTTTCTTTCGTTTGAAACGGCGATTTATGAGAAATGACGATAAAATTGCCGTTTTAAACTTGCAAAAACATAGAAAAACGCTGTTTTGAACTATTCAAACTGATAAATTCATGTTTCTTACGTTCGAAACGGTGGATTTTTGTGAAATCACGATAAAATTGCTGATTTAAACTTGCAAAAACATTGAAAAACGATGTTTTCAACTATTCAAACTGACAAATTCATGTTTCTTCCGTGCGAAACGGCGATTTATGAGAAATTACGAAAAAATTGCTGTTTTAAACTTGCAAAAACATAGAAAAACGCTGTTTTGAACTATTCAAACTGATAAATTCATGTTTCTTACGTTCGAAACGGTGGATTTCTGTGAAATCACGACAAAATTGCTGATTTAAACTTGCAAAAACATTGAAAAACGATGTTTTTAACTATTCAAACTGACAAATTCATGTTTCTTTCGTGCGAAACGGCGATTTATGAGAAATTACTATAAAATTGCTGTTTTAAACTTGCAAAAACATAGAAAAACGCTGTTTTGAACTATTCAAACTGACAAATTCATGTTTCTTTCGTGTGAAACGGCGATTTATGAGAAATGACGATAAAATTGCTGTTTTAAACTTGCAAAAACATAGAAAAACGCTGTTTTGAACTATTCAAACTGACAAATTCATGTTTCTTTCGTGCGAAACGGCGATTTATGAGAAATGACGATAAAATTGCTGTTTTAAACTTGCAAAAACATAAAAAAACGCAGTTTTGAACTATTCAAACTGACAAATTCTTGTTTCTTTCGTGCGAAACGGCGATTTATGAGAAATTACGATAAAATTGCTGTTTTAAACTTGCAAAAACATAGAAAAACGCTGTTTTGAACTATTCAAACTGACAAATTCATGTTTCTTACGTTCGAAACGGTGGATTTTTGTGAAATCACGATAAAATTGCTGATTTAAACTTGCAAAAACATTGAAAAACGATGTTTTCAACTATTCAAACTGACAAATTCATGTTTCTTCCGTGCGAAACGGCGATTTATGAGAAATTACGATAAAATTGCTGTTTTAAACTTGCAAAAACCGAGAAAAACGCTGTTTTGAACTATTCAAACTGACAAATTCATGTTTCTTTCGTGCGAAACGGCGATTTATGAGAAATGACGATAAAATTGCTGTTTTAAACTTGCAAAAACATAGAAAAACGCTCATTTGAACTATTCAAACTGACAAATTCATGTTTCTTTCATGCGAAACGGCGATTTATGAGAAATGACGATAAAATTGCTGTTTTAAACTTGCAAAAACATAGAAAAACGCTGTTTTAAACTATTCAAACTGACAAATTCTTGTTTCTTTCGTGCGAAACGGCGATTTATGAGAAATGACGATAAAATTGCTGTTTTAATCTTGCAAAAACATAGAAAAACGCTGTTTTGAACTATTCAAACTGACAAATTCATGTTTCTTTCGTTTGAAACGGCGATTTATGAGAAATGACGATAAAATTGCCGTTTTAAACTTGCAAAAACATAGAAAAACGCTGTTTTGAACTATTCAAACTGATAAATTCATGTTTCTTACGTTCGAAACGGTGGATTTTTGTGAAATCACGATAAAATTGCTGATTTAAACTTGCAAAAACATTGAAAAACGATGTTTTCAACTATTCAAACTGACAAATTCATGTTTCTTCCGTGCGAAACGGCGATTTATGAGAAATTACGAAAAAATTGCTGTTTTAAACTTGCAAAAACATAGAAAAACGCTGTTTTGAACTATTCAAACTGATAAATTCATGTTTCTTACGTTCGAAACGGTGGATTTCTGTGAAATCACGACAAAATTGCTGATTTAAACTTGCAAAAACATTGAAAAACGATGTTTTTAACTATTCAAACTGACAAATTCATGTTTCTTTCGTGCGAAACGGCGATTTATGAGAAATTACTATAAAATTGCTGTTTTAAACTTGCAAAAACATAGAAAAACGCTGTTTTGAACTATTCAAACTGACAAATTCATGTTTCTTTCGTGTGAAACGGCGATTTATGAGAAATGACGATAAAATTGCTGTTTTAAACTTGCAAAAACATAGAAAAACGCTGTTTTGAACTATTCAAACTGACAAATTCATGTTTCTTTCGTGCGAAACGGCGATTTAAGAGAAATGACGATAAAATTGCTGTTTTAAACTTGCAAAAACATAAAAAAACGCAGTTTTGAACTATTCAAACTGACAAATTCTTGTTTCTTTCGTGCGAAACGGCGATTTATGAGAAATTACGATAAAATTGCTGTTTTAAACTTGCAAAAACATAGAAAAACGCTGTTTTGAACTATTCAAACTGACAAATTCATGTTTCTTTCGTGTGAAACGGCGATTTATGAGAAATGACGATAAAATTGCTGTTTTAAACTTGCAGAAACATAGAAAAACGCTGTTTTGAACTACTCAAACTGACAAATTCATGTTTCTTTCGTGCGAAACGGCGATTTATGATAAATGACGATAAAATTGCTGTTTTAAACTTGCAAAAACATAGAAAAACGCTGTTTTGAACTATTCAAACTGACAAATTCATGTTTCTTTTGTGCAAAACGGCGATTTATGAGAAATGACGATAAAATTGCTGTTTTAAACTTGCAAAAACATAGAAAAACGCTGTTTTCAACTATTCAAACTGATAAATTCATGTTTCTTATGTTCGAAACGGTGGATTTTTGTGAAATCACGTTAAAATTGCTGTTTTAAACTTGCAAAAACATTGAAAAACGATGTTTTTAACTATTCAAACTGACAAATTCATGTTTCTTTCGTGCGAAATGGCGATTTGTGAGAAATTACTATAAAATTGCTGTTTTAAACTTGCAAAAACATAGAAAAACGCTGTTTTGAACTATTCAAACTGACAAATTCATGTTTCTTTCGTGCGAAACGGCGATTTATGAGAAATGACGATAAAATTGCTGTTTTAATCTTGCAAAAACATAGAAAAACGCTGTTTTGAACTATTCAAACTGACAAATTCATGTTTCTTTCGTTTGAAACGGCGATTTATGAGAAATGACGATAAAATTGCCGTTTTAAACTTGCAAAAACATAGAAAAACGCTGTTTTGAACTATTCAAACTGATAAATTCATGTTTCTTACGTTCGAAACGGTGGATTTTTGTGAAATCACGATAAAATTGCTGATTTAAACTTGCAAAAACATTGAAAAACGATGTTTTCAACTATTCAAACTGACAAATTCATGTTTCTTCCGTGCGAAACGGCGATTTATGAGAAATTACGAAAAAATTGCTGTTTTAAACTTGCAAAAACATAGAAAAACGCTGTTTTGAACTATTCAAACTGATAAATTCATGTTTCTTACGTTCGAAACGGTGGATTTCTGTGAAATCACGACAAAATTGCTGATTTAAACTTACAAAAACATTGAAAAAACGATGTTTTTTAACTATTCAAACTGACAAATTCATGTTTCTTTCAAGCGAAACGGCGATTTATGAGAAATTACTATAAAATTGCTGTTTTAAACTTGCAAAAACATAGAAAAACGCTGTTTTGAACTATTCAAACTGACAAATTCATGTTTCTTTCGTGTGAAACGGCGATTTATGAGAAATGACGATAAAATTGCTGTTTTAAACTTGCAAAAACATAGAAAAACACTGTTTTGAAATATTCAAACTGACAAATTCATGTTTCTTTCGTGCGAAAACGGCGATTTATGAGAAATGACGATAAAATTGCTGTTTTAAACTTGCAAAAACATAAAAAAACGCAGTTTTGAACTATTCAAACTGACAAATTCTTGTTTCTTTCGTGCGAAACGGCGATTTATGAGAAATTACGATAAAATTGCTGTTTTAAACTTGCAAAAACATAGAAACACGCTGTTTTGAACTATTCAAACTGACAAATTCATGTTTCTTTCGTGTGAAACGGCGATTTATAAGAAATGACGATAAAATTGCTGTTTTAAACTTGCAGAAACATAGAAAAACGCTGTTTTGAACTACTCAAACTGACAAATTTATGTTTCTTTCGTGCGAAACGGGGATTTATGATAAATGACGATAAAATTGCTGTTTTAAACTTGCAAAAACATAGAAAAACGCTGTTTTGAACTATTCAAACTGACAAATTCATGTTTCTTTTGTGCAAAACGGCGATTTATGAGAAATGACGATAAAATTGCTGTTTTAAACTTGCAAAAACATAGAAAAACGCTATTTTCAACTATTCAAACTGATAAATTTATGTTTCTTATGTTCGAAACGGTGGATTTTTGTGAAATCACGTTAAAATTGCTGTTTTAAACTTGCAAAAACTTTGAAAAACGATGTTTTTAACTATTCAAACTGACAAATTCATGTTTCTTTCGTGCGAAACGGCGATTTATGAGAAATTACTTAAAAATTGCTGTTTTAAACTTGCAAAAACATAGAAAAACGCTGTTTTAAACTATTTAAACTGACAAATTCGTGTTTCTTTCGTGTGAAACGGCGATTTATGAGAAATGACCATAAAATTGCTGTTTTAAACTTACAAAAACATAGAAAAACGCTGTTTTGAACTATTCAAACTGTCAAATTCATGTTTCTTTCGTGTGAAACGGCGATTTATGAGAAATGACGATAAAATTGCTGTTTTAAACTTGCAAAAACATAGAAAAACGCTGTTTTCAACTATTCAAACTGATAAATTCATGTTTCTTATGTTCGAAACGGTGGATTTTTGTGAAATCACGTTAAAATTGCTGTTTTAAACTTGCAAAAACATTGAAAAACGATGTTTTTAACTATTCAAACTGACAAATTCATGTTTCTTTCGTGCGTAACGGCGATTTATGAGAAATTACTATAAAATTGCTGTTTTAAACTTGCAAAACATAGAAAAACGCTGTTTTAAACTATTCAAACTGACAAATTCATGTTTCTTTCGTGTGAAACGGCGATTTATGAGAAATGACGATAAAATTGCTGTTTTAAACTTGCAAAAACATAGAAAAACGCTGTTTTGAACTATTCAAACTGACAAAGTCATGTTTCTTTCGTGCGAAACGGCGATTTATGAGAAATGACGATAAAATTGCTGTTTTAAACTTGCAAAAACATAGAAAAACGCTGTTTTGAACTATTCAAACTGACAAATTCATGTTTCTTTCGTGCGAAACGGCGATTTATGAGAAATGACGATAAAATTGCTGTTTTAAACTTGCAAAAACATAGAAAAACGCTGTTTTGAACTATTCAAACTGACAAATTCATGTTTCTTTCGTGCGAAACGGCGATTTATGAGAAATGACGATAAAATTGCTGTTTTAAACTTGCAAAAACATAGAAAAACGCTGTTTTGAACTATTCAAACTGATAACTATTCAAACTGATAAATTCATGTTTCTTACGTTCGAAACGGTGGATTTTTGTGAAATCACGACAAAATTGCTGATTTAAACTTGCAAAAACATTGAAAAACGATGTTTTCAACTATTCAAACTGACAAATTCATGTTTCTTCCGTGCGAAACGGCGATTTATGAGAAATTACGATAAAATTGCTGTTTTAAACTTGCAAAAACATAGAAAAACGCTGTTTTGAACTATTCAAACTGACAAATTCATGTTTCTTTCGTGCGAAACGGCGATTTATGAGAAATGACGATAAAATTGCTGTTTTAAACTTGCAAAAACATAGAAAAACGCTGTTTTGAACTGTTCAAACTGACAAATTCATGTTTCTTTCGTGCGAAACGGCGATTTATGAGAAATGACGATAAAATTGATGTTTTAAACTTGCAAAAACATAAAAAAACGCAGTTTTGAACTAATCAAACTGACAAATTCTTGTTTCTTTCGTGCGAAACGGCGATTTATGAGAAATGACGATAAAATTGCTGTTTTAAACTTGCAAAAACATAGAAAAACGCTGTTTTGAACTATTCAAACTGACAAATTCATGTTTCTTTCGTGCGAAACGGCGATTTATGAGAAATGACGATAAAATTGCTGTTTTAAACTTGCAAAAACATAGAAAAACGCTGTTTTGAACTATTCAAACTGACAAATTCATGTTTCTTTCGTGCGAAACGGCGATTTATGAGAAATGACGATAAAATTGCTGTTTTAAACTTGCAAAAACATAAAAAAACGCTGTTTTGAACTATTCAAACTGACAAATTCATGTTTCTTTCGTGCGAAACGGCGATTTATGAGAAATGACGATAAAATTGCTGTTTTAAACTTGCAAAAACATAGAAAAACGCTGTTTTGAACTATTCAAACTGATAAATTCATGTTTCTTACGTTCGAAACGGTGGATTTTTGTGAAATCACGATAAAATTGCTGATTTAAACTTGCAAAAACATTGAAAAACGATGTTTTCAACTATTCAAACTGACAAATTCATGTTTCTTCCGTGCGAAACGGCGATTTATGAGAAATTACGATAAAATTGCTGTTTTAAACTTGCAAAAACATAGAAAAACGCTGTTTTGAACTATTCAAACTGACAAATTCATGTTTCTTTCGTGCGAAACGGCGATTTATGAGAAATGACGATAAAATTGCTGTTTTAAACTTGCAAAAACATAGAAAAACGCTGTTTTGAACTATTCAAACTGACAAATTCATGTTTCTTTCATGCGAAACGGCGATTTATGAGAAATGACGATAAAATAGCTGTTTTAAACTTGCAAAAACATAGAAAAACGCTGTTTTAAACTATTCAAACTGACAAATTCTTGTTTCTTTCGTGCGAAACGGCGATTTATGAGAAATGACGATAAAATTGCTGTTTTAAACTTGCAAAAACATAGAAAAACGCTGTTTTGAACTATTCAAACTGACAAATTCATGTTTCTTTCGTTTGAAACGGCAATTTATGAGAAATGACGATAAAATTGCCGTTTTAAACTTGCAAAAACATAGAAAAACGCTGTTTTGAACTATTCAAACTGATAAATTCATGTTTCTTACGTTCGAAACGGCGATTTATGAGAAATGACGATAAAATTGCTGTTTTAAACTTGCAAAAACATAGAAAAACGCTGTTTTGAACTATTCAAACTGACAAATTCATGTTTCTTTCGTGCGAAACGGCGATTTATGAGAAATGACGATAAAATTGCTGTTTTAAACTTGCAAAAACATAGAAAAACGCTGTTTTAAACTATTCAAACTGACAAATTCATGTTTCTTTCGTGCGAAACGGCGATTTATGAGAAATGACGATAAAATTGCTGTTTTAAACTTGCAAAAACATAGAAAAACGCTGTTTTGAACTATTCAAACTGACAAATTCATGTTTCTTTCGTGCGAAACGGCGATTTATGAGAAATGACGATAAAATTGCTGTTTTAAACTTGCAAAAACATAGAAAAACGCTGTTTTGAACTATTCAAACTGACAAATTCATGTTTCTTTCGTGCGAAACGGCGATTTATGAGAAATGACGATAAAATTGCTGTTTTAAACTTGCAAAAACATAGAAAAACGCTGTTTTGAAGTATTCAAACTGACAAATTCATGTTTCTTTCGTGCGAAACGGCGATTTATGAGAAATGACGATAAAATTGCTGTTTTAAACTTGCAAAAACATAGAAAAACGCTGTTTTGAACTATTCAAACTGATAAATTCATGTTTCTTACGTTCGAAACGGTGGATTTTTGTGAAATCACGACAAAATTGCTGATTTAAACTTGCAAAAACATTGAAAAACGATGTTTTCAACTATTCAAACTGACAAATTCATGTTTCTTCCGTGCGAAACGGCGATTTATGAGAAATTACGATAAAATTGCTGTTTTAAACTTGCAAAAACATAGAAAAACGCTGTTTTGAACTATTCAAACTGACAAATTCATGTTTCTTTCGTGCGAAACGGCGATTTATGAGAAATGACGATGAAATTGCTGTTTTAAACTTGCAAAAACATAGAAAAACGCTGTTTTGAACTATTCAAACTGACAAATTCATGTTTCTTTCGTGCGAAACGGCGATTTATGAGAAATGACGATAAAATTGCTGTTTTAAACTTGCAAAAACATAAAAAAACGCAGTTTTGAACTATTCAAACTGACAAATTCTTGTTTCTTTCGTGCGAAACGGCGATTTATGAGAAATGACGATAAAATTGCTGTTTTAAACTTGCAAAAACATAGAAAAACGCTGTTTTGAACAATTCAAACTGACAAATTCATGTTTCTTTCGTGCGAAACGGCGATTTATGAGAAATGACGATAAAATTGCTGTTTTAAACTTGCAAAAACATAAAAAAACGCTGTTTTGAACTATTCAAACTGACAAATTCAT
>CAWWDY010001598.1:0-20872 GCA_963942605.1 Poecilus cupreus | reverse complement strand
TTTTGTATGTTTTTGCAAGCTGAAAGCAGCTATTTTATCTTGATTTTGCAAACATAAGCCATTACACACGACATATACATGAATATGACAGTTTAAATACTTGAAAACGGGTGTTTTGTATGCTTTTGCATGCTTAAAACAGCATTTTTATCTTGCTTTTACCAACATTAGCTATTATACACGACAAAAACAATGAATATGACAATTTAAATACTTCAAAACGGTGTTTTGTATGCTTTTGCATGCTTAAAACAGCATTTTTATCTTGCTTTCACCAACATTAGCTATTATACACGACAGAAACAGTGAATATGACAGTTTAAATACTTGAAAACAGCATTTTGTATGTTTTTGCAAGCTGAAAACAACTATTTTATCTTCATTTTGCAAACATAAGCCATTAAACACGACATATACATGGATATGACAGTTTAAATACTTGAAAACGGTGTTTTGTATGCTTTTGCATGCTTAAAACAACATTTTTATCTTGCTTTCACTAACATTAGCTATTAGACACGACAGAAACATAAATATGACAGTTTAAATACTTGAAAACGGTGTTTTGTATTCTTTTGCATGCTTAAAACAGCATTTTTATCTTGCTTTCACCAACATTAGCTATTATACACGACAGAAACATGAATATGACAGTTTAAATACTTGAAAACAGCATTTTGTATGTTTTTTGCAAGCTGAAAACAGCTATTTTATCTTGATTTTGCAAACATAAGCTATTACACACGACATTTACATAAATAGACAGTTTAAGTACTTGAAAACGGTGTTTTGTATGCTTTTGCATGCTTAAAACAGCATTTTTTATCTTGCTTTCACCAACATTAGCTATTATACACGACAGAAACATGAATATGACAATTTACATACTTCAAAACAGCATTTTGTATATTTTTGTAAGCTTAAAACAGTTATTTTATCTTGATTTTGCAAACATAAGCCATTACACACGGCATATACATGTACATGACAGTTTAAATACTTGAAAACGGTGTTTTGTATGCTTTTGCATGCTTAAAACAGCATTTTTATCTTGCTTTCACCAACATTAAATATTACACACAGACAGAAACATGGAAAATGACAGTTTAAATACTTGAAAACAGCATTTTGTTTGTTTTTGAAAGCTGAAAACAGCTATTTTATCTTGATTTTGCAAACATCATTTACACACGACATATACCTGAATATGACAGTTTAAATACTTGAAAACGGTGTTTTGTATGCTTTTGCATGCTTTAAAAAGCAGCATTTTTATCTTGCTTTCACCAACATGAGCTATTATACACGACAGAAACACGAATATGACACTTTAAAATACTTGAAAACAGCATTTGTATATTTTTGCAAGCTGAAAACAGCTATTTCATCTTGATTTTGCAAACATAAGCCATTACACACGACATATACATGAATATGACAGTTTAAATACTTGAAAACGGTGTTTTGTACGCTTTTGCATGCTTAAAACAGCATTTATATCTTGCTTTCACCAACCATTAGCTATTACACACGACAGAAACATGAAAATGACAGTTTAAATACTTGAAAACAGCATTTGCATGTTTTTTGCAAGCTGAAAACAGCTATTTTATCTTGATTTTGCAAACATAAGCCATTACACACGACAGATACATGAATATGACAGTTTAAATACTTGAAAACGGTGTTTTGTATGCTTTTGTATGCTTAAAACAGCATTTTTATCTTGCTTTCACCAACATTAGCTATTACACACGACAGAAACATAAAAATGACAGTTTAAATACTTGAAAACAGCATTTGCATGTTTTTGCAAGCTGAAAACAGCTATTTTATCTTGATTTTGCAAACATAAGCCATTACACACGACATATACATGAATATGACAGTTTAAATATTTGAAAACGGTGTTTTGTATGCTTTTGTATGCTTAAAAGAGCATTTTTATCTTGCTTTCACCAACATTAGCTATTATACACAACACAAACATGAATAAGACAATTTAAATACTTGAAAACCGTGTTTTGTATGCTTTTTGCATGCTTAAAACAGCATTTTTATCTTGATTTTCCAAACATAAGCCATTACACACGACATATACATGAATATGACAGTTTAAATACTTGAAAACGGTGTTTTGTATGCTTTTGCATGCTTAGAACAGCATTTTTGTCTTGCTTTCACCAACATTAGCTATTCTACACGACATAAACATGAATATGACAGTTTAAATACTTGAAAACGACGTTTTGTATGCTTTTGCATGCTTAAAATAGCATTTTTATCTTGCTTTCACCAACATTAACTATTATTACACGACAGAAACATGAATATGACAGTTTAAAATACTTTAAAACAGCATTTTGTATGTTTTTGCAAGCTGAAAGCAGCTATTTTATCTTGATTTTGCAAACATAAGCCATTACACACGACATATACATGAATATGACAGTTTAAATACTTGAAAACGGTGTTTTGTATGCTTTTGCATGCTTAAAACAGCAGTTTTATCTTGCTTTCACCGACATTAGCTATTATACACGACAAAAACATGAATATGACAATTTAAATACTTCAAAACGGTGTTTTGTATGCTTTTGCATGCTTAAAACAGCATTTTTATCTTGCTTTCACCAACATTAGCTATTATACACGACAGAAACATGAATATGACAGTTTAAATACTTGAAAACAGCATTTTGTATGTTTTTGCAAGCTGAAAACAACTATTTTATCTTCATTTTGCAAACATAAGCCATTAAACACGACATATACATGAATATGACAGTTTAAATACTTGAAAACGGTGTTTTGTATGCTTTTGCATGCTTAAAACAACATTTTTATCTTGCTTTCACTAACATTAGCTATTAGACACGACAGAAACATAAATATGACAGTTTATATACTTGAAAACGGTGTTTTGTATTCTTTTGCATGCTTAAAACAGCATTTTTATCTTGCTTTCACCAACATTAGCTATTATACACGACTGAAACATGAATATGACAGTTTAAATACTTGAAAACAGCATTTGTATGTTTTTGCAAGCTAAAAACAGCTATTTTATCTTGATTTTGCAAACATAAGCCATTACACACGACATATACATGAATATGACAGTTTACATACTTGAAAACGGTGTTTTGTATGCTTTTGCATGCTTAAAACAGCATTTTTATATTGCTTTCACTAACATTAGCTATTAGACACGACAGAAACATGAATATGACAGTTTAAATATTTGAAAACGGTGTTTTGTATTCTTTTGCATGCTTAAAACAGCATTTTTATCTTGCTTTCACCAACATAAGCTATTATACACGACAGAAACATGACTTTGAAAGTTTAAATACTTAAAAACAGCATTTTGTATGTTTTTGCAAGCTGAAAACAGCTATTTTATCTTCATTTTGCAAACATAAGCCATTAAACACGACATATACATGAATATGACAGTTTAAATACTTGAAAACGGTGTTTTGTATGCTTTTGCATGCTTAAAACAGCATTTTTATCTTGCTTTCACTAACATTAGCTATTAAACACGACAGAAACATGAATATGACAGTTTAAATACTTGAAAACGGTTTTTTATTCTTTTGCATGCTTAAAACAGCATTTTTATCTTGCTTCCACCAACATTAGCTATTATACACGACAGAAACATGAATATGACAGTTTAATTACTTGAAAACAGCATTTTGTATGTTTTTGCAAGCTGAAAACAGCTATTTTATCTTGATTTTGCAAACATAAGCTATTACACACGACATATACATGTATATGACAGTTTAAGTACTTGAAAACGGTGTTTTGTATGCTTTTGCATGCTTAAAACAGCATTTTTATCTTGCTTTCACCAACATTAGCTATTATACACGACAGAAACATGAATATGACAGTTTAAATACTTGAAAACGGTATTTTGTATGCTTTTGCAACAGCATTTTTATCTTGCTTTCACCAACATTAGCTATTA
The DNA here is from genome assembly GCA_963942605.1 of Poecilus cupreus. Taxonomy (NCBI): domain Eukaryota; kingdom Metazoa; phylum Arthropoda; class Insecta; order Coleoptera; family Carabidae; genus Poecilus; species Poecilus cupreus. The sequence goes on along the minus strand of CAWWDY010001598.1, from coordinate 16,890 downwards.
TACACGACAAAAACATGAATATGACAGTTTAAATACTTGAAAACAGCATTTTGTATGTTTTTGCAAGCTGAAAACAGCTATTTTATCTTGATTTTGCAAACATAAACCATTACGCACGACATATACATAAATATGACAGTTTAAATACTTGAAAACGGTATTTTGTATGCTTTTGCATGCTTAAAACAGCATTTTTATCTTGCTTTCACCAATATTAGCTATTATACACGACAGAAACATGAATATGACAGTTTAAATACTTGAAAACGGTGTTTTGTATGCTTTTGCATGCTTAAAACAGCTTTTTTATCTTGCTTTCACCAACATTAGCTATTATACACGACAGAAACATGAATATGACAGTTTAAATACTTAAAAACAGCATTTTGTATCTTTTTGCAAGCTGAAAACAGCTATTTTATCTTGATTTTGCAAACATAAGCCATTACACACGACATATACATGAATATGACAGTTTAAATACTTGAAAACGGTGTTTTGTATTCTTTTGTATGCGTAAAACAGCATTTTTATTTTGCTCTCACCAACATTAGCTATTACACACGACAGAAACATGAAATTGACACTTTAAATTCTTGAAAACAGCATTATGTATGTTTTTGCAAGCTGAAAACAGCTATTTTATCTTGATTTTGCAAACATCATTACACACGACATATACTTGAATATGACAGTTTAAATACTTGAAAACGGTGTTTTGTATGCTTTTGCAGGCTTAAAACAGAATTTTTATCTTGCTTTCACCAACATGAGCTATTATACACGACAGAAACACGAATATGACAGTTTAAATACTTGAAAACAGCATTTGTATGTTTTTGCAAGCTGAAAACAGCTATTTTATCTTGATTTTGCAAACATAAGCCATTACACACGACATATACATGAATATGACAGTTTAAATACTTGAAAACGGTGTTTTGTTTGCTTTTGCATGCTTAAAACAGCATTTTTATCTTGCTTTCCTTAACATTAGCTACTAGACACGACAGAAACATGAATATGACAGTTTAAATACTTGAAAACGGTGTTTTGTATTCTTTTGCATGCTTAAAACAGCATTTTTATCTTGCTTTCACCAACATTAGCTATTATACACGACAGAAACATGAATATGACAGTTTAAATACTTGAAAACACCTTTTTGTATGTTTTTGCAAGCTGAAAACAGCTATTTTATCTTGATTTTGCAAACATAAGCCATTAAACACGACATATACATGAATATAACAGTTTAAATACTTGAAAACGGTGTTTTGTATGCTTTTGCATGCTTAAAACAGCATTTTTATCTTGCTTTCACTAACATTAGCTATTAGACACGACAGAAACATGAATATGACAGTTTAAATACTTGAAAACGGTTTTGTATTCTTTTGCATGCTTAAAACAGCATTTTTATCTTCCTTTCACCAACATTAGCCATTATACACGACAGAAACATGAATATGACAGTTTAATTACTTGAAAACAGCATTTTGTATGTTTGTGCAAGCTGAAAACAGCTACTTTATCTTGATTTTGCAAACATAAGCTATAACACACGACATATACATAAATATGACAGTTTAAGTAATTGAAAACGGTGTTTTGTATGCTTTTGCATGCCTAAAACAGCATTTTTATCTTGCTTGCACCAACATTAGCTATTATACACGACAGAATCATGAATATGACAGTTTAAATACTTGAAAACGGTGTTTTGTTTGCTTTTGCATGCTTAAAACAGCATTTTTATCTTGCTTTCACCAACATGAGCTATTATACACAACAGAAACATGAATATGACAGTTTAAATACTTGAAAACAGCATTTTATATGTTTTTGCAAGATGAAAACAGCTATTTTATCTTGATTTTGCAAACATAAGCCATTACACAAGACATATACACGAATATGACAGTTTAAATACTTGAAAACAGCATTTGTATGTTTATGCAAGCTTAAAACAGTTATTTTATCTTGATTTTGCAAACATAAGCCATTACACACGACATATACATGAATATGACAGTTTAAATAATTGAAAACGGTGTTTTTGTATGCTTTTGCATGCTTAAAACTGCATTTTTATCTTGATTTCACCAACATTAGCTATTAGACACGACAGAAACATGAATATGACAGTTTAAATACTTGAAAACAGCATTTTGTATGTTTTTGCAAGCTGAAAACAGCTATTTTATCTTGATTTTGCAAACATAAGCCATTACACACAACATATACATGAATATGAGAGTTTAAATACTTGAAAAGGGTGTTTTGTATGCTTTTGTATGCTTAAATAGCATTTTATTCTTGCTTTTACCAACATTAGCTATTATACACGACAGAAACATGAATATGACAGTTTAAATACTTAAAAACAGCATTTTGTATGTTTTTGCAAGCTGAAAACAGCGATTTTATCTTGATTTAGCAAAAATAAGCCATTACACCCGACATATACATGAATATGACAGTTTAAGTACTTGAAAACGGTGTTTTGTATGCTTTTGTATGCTTAAAACAGCATTTTTATCTTGCTTTCACCAACATTAACTATTATACACGACAGAAACATGAATATGACAGTTTAAATACTTGAAAACAGCATTTTGTATGTTTTTGCAAGCTGAAAACAGCTATTTTATCTTGATTTTGCAAACATAAGCAATTGCACACGACATATACATGAATATGAGAGTTTAAATAATTGAAAACGGTGTTTTGTATGCTTAAACAGCATTTTTATCTTGCTTTCACCAACATTAGCTATTAGACACGACAGAAACATGAATATGACAGTTTAAATAATTGAAAACGGTTTTGTATGCTTTTGCATGCCTAAAACAGCATTTTTATCTTGCTTGCACCAACATTAGTTATTATACACGACAGAAACATGAATATGACTGTTTAAATACTTGAAAACGGTGTTTTGTATGCTTTTGCATGCTTCAAACAGCATTTTTATCTTGATTTTCCAAACATAAGCCATTACACACGACATATACATGAATATAACAGTTTAAATACTTGAAAACCGTGTTTTGTATGCTTTTGCATGCTTAAAGCAGCATTTTTATCTTGCTTTCACCAACATTAGCTATTATACACGACAGAAACATGAATATGACAGTTTAAATACTTGAAAACAGCATTTTGTATGTTTTTGCAAGCTGAAAACAGCTATTATATCTTAATTTTGCAAACATAAGCCATTACACACGACATATACATGAATATGACAGTTTAAATACTTGAAAACGGTGTTTTGTTTGCTTTTGCATGCTTAAAACAGCATTTTTATCTTGCTTTTACCAACATTAGCAATTATACGCGACAGAAACATGAATATGACAATTTAAATACTTGAAAACAGCATTTTATATGTTTTTGCAAGCTGAAAACAGCTATTTTATCTTGATTTTGCAAACATAAGCCATTACACAAGACATATACATGAATATGACAGTTTAAATACTTGAAAACGGTGTTTTGTATGCTTTTGCATGCTTAAAACGGCATTTTTATCTTGCATTCACCAACATTAGCTATTATACACGACAGAAACATGAATATGACAGTTAAATACTTAAAAACAGCATTTTGTATGTTTTTGCAAGCTGAAAACAGCTATTTTATCTTGATTTAGCAAAAATAAGCCATTACACACGACATATACATGAATATGACAGTTTAAATACTTGAAAACGGTGTTTTGTATGCATTTGTATGCTTAAAACAGCATTTTTATTTTGCTTTCACCAACATTAGCTATTATACACGACAGAAACATGAATATGACAGTTTAAATACTTGAAAACAGCATTTTGTATGTTTTTGCAAGCTGAAAACAGCTATTTTATCTTGATTTTGCAATCTTAAGCCATTACACACGACATATACATGAATATGACAGATTAAATACTTGAAAACGGTGTTTAGTTTGCTTTTGCATGCTTAAAACAGCATTTTTATCTTGCTTTCACCAACATTAGCTATTATACACGACAGAAACATGAATATGACATATTAAATACTTGAAAACAGCATTTTATATGTTTTTGCAAGCTGAAAGCAGCTATTTTATCTTGATTTTGCAAACATAAGCCTATACACAAGACATATACATGAATATGACAGTTTAAATTCTTGAAAACGGTGATTTGTATGCTTTTGCATGCTTACAACAGCATTTTTATCTTGCTTTTACCAACATTAGCTATTATACACGACAGGAACATGAATATGACAGTTTAAATACTTGAAAACAGCATTTTGTATGTTTTTGCAAGCTGAAAACAGCTATTTTATCTTGATTTTGCAAACATAAGCCATTACACACGACATATACATAAATATGACAGTTTAAATACTTGAAAACGGTGTTTTGTATGTTTTTGCATGCTTAAAATAGCATTTTTATCTTGCTTTCACCAACATTAGCTATTATACACGACAGAAACATAAATATGACAGTTTAAATACTTGAAATTTGTATGCTTTTGCATGCTTAAAACAGCATTTTTATCTTGCTTTCACCAACATGAGCTATTATACACGACAGAAACATGAATATGACAGTTTAAATACTTGAAAACAGCATTTTGTATGTTTTTGCAAGCTGAAAACAGCTATTTTATCTTGATTTTGCAAACATAAGCCATTACACACGACATATACATAAATATGACAGTTTAAATACTTGAAAACGGTGTTTTGTATGTTTTTGCATGCTTAAAATAGCATTTTTATCTTGCTTTCACCAACATTAGCTATTATACACGACAGAAACATAAATATGACAGTTTAAATACTTGAAATTTGTATGCTTTTGCATGCTTAAAACAGCATTTTTATCTTGCTTTCACCAACATGAGCTATTATACACGACAGAAACATGAATATGACAGTTTAAATACTTGAAAACAGCATTTTGTATGTTTTTGCAAGCTGAAAACAGCTATTTTATCTTAATTTTGCAAACATAAGCCATTACACATGACATATACATGGATATGACAGTTTAAATACTTGAAAACGGTGTTTTGTATGCTTTTGCATGCTTAAAACAGCATTTTTATCTTGCTTTCACCAACATTAGCTATTATACACGACAGAAACATGAATATGACAATTTAAATACTTGAAAACGGTGTTTTGTATGCTTTTGCATGCTTAAAACAGCATTTTTATCTTGATTTTCCAAACATAAGCCATTACACACTACATATACATGAATATGACAGTTTAAATACTTGAAAACGGTGTTTTGTATGCTTTTGCATGCTTAAAACAGGATTTTTGTCTTGCTTTCACCAACATTAGCTATTATACACGACAGAAACATGAACATGACAGTTTAAATACTTGAAAACAGCATTTTATATGTTTTTGCAAGCTGAAAACAGCTATTTTATCTTGATTTTGCAAACTTAAGCCATTACACACGACATATACATGAATATGACAGATTAAATACTTGAAAACGGTGTTTAGTTTGCTTTTGCATGCTTAAAACAGCATTTTTATCTTGCTTTCACCAACATTAGCTATTATACACGACAGAAACATGAATATGACATATTAAATACTTGAAAACAGCATTTTATATGTTTTTGCAAGCTGAAAGCAGCTATTTTATCTTGATTTTGCAAACATAAGCCATTACACAAGACATATACATGAATATGACAGTTTAAATACTTGAAAACGGTGTTTTGTATGCTTTTGCATGCTTAAAACTGCATTTTTATCTAGCTTTCACCAACATTAGCTATTATACACGACAGAAACATGAATATGACAGTTTAAATATTTGAAAATGGTGTTTTGTATGCTTTTGCATGCTTACAACAGCATTTTTATCTTGCTTTTACCAACATTAGCTATTATACACGACAGGAACATGAATATGACAGTTTAAAAACTTGAAAACAGCATTTTGTATGTTTTTGCAAGCTGAAAACAGCTATTTCATCTTGAATTTGCAATAAATAATCCATTACACACGACATATACATGAACATGACAGTTTAAATACTTGAAAACGGTGTTTTGTTTGCTTTTGCATGCTTAAAGCAGCGTTTTTATTTTGCTTTCACCAACATAAGCTATTATACTCGACAGAAACATGAATATGACAATTTAAATACTTGAAAACAGCATTTTGTATGTTTTTGCAAGCTGAAAACACCTATTTTATTTTGATTTTGCAAACATAAGCCATTACACACGACATATACATGAATATGACAGTTTAAATTCTTAAAAACGGTGATTTGTATGCTTTTGCATGCTTAAAACAGCATTTTTATCTTGCTTTCACCAACATTAGCTATTATTCACGACAGAAACATGAATATGACAGTTTAAATGCTTGAAAACGGTGTTTTGTATGGTTTTGCATGCTTAAAACGGCATTTTTATCTTGCTTTCACCAACATTAGCTATTATACACGACAGAAACATGAATATGACAGTTTAAATACTTGAAAACAGCATTTTGTATGTTTTTGCAAGCTGAAAACAGCTATTTTATCTTGATTTTGCAAACATAAGCTATTACACACGACATATACATGAATATGACAGTTTAAATACTTAAAAACGGTGTTTTGTATGCTTTTGCATGCTTAAAATAGCATTTTTATCTTGCTTTCACCAACATTAGCTATTATACACGACAGGAACATAAATATGACAGTTTAAATACTTGAAAACGGTGTTTTGTATGCTTTTGCAAGCTGAAAACAGCGATTTTATCTTAATTTAGCAAAAATAAGCCATTACACACGTTATATACATGTATATGACAGTTTAAATACTTTAAAGGGGTGTTTTGTATGCTTTTGTATGCTTAAAACAGCATTTTTATCTTGCTTTCACCAACATTAGCAATTATACACGAGAGAAAAATTAATATGACAGTTTAAATACTTGAAAACAGCATTTTGTATATTTTTGCAAGCTAAAAACAGCTATTTTATCTTGATTTTGCAAACATAAGCCATTACACACGATATATACATGAAATATGACAGTTTATATACTTGAAAACGGTGTTTTGTATGCTTTTGCATGCTTAAAACAGCATTTTTATCTTGCTTTCACCAACATTAGCTATTATACACGACAGAAACATGAATATGACAGTATAAATACTTGAAAACAGCATTTTTTATGTATTTGCAAGCTGAAAACAGCTATTTTATCTTGATTTTGCAAACATAAGCCATTACACACGACATATACATGAATATGGGAGTTTAAATACTTGAAAACGGTGCTTTGTATGCTTTTGTATGCTTAAACAGCATTTTTATCTTGCTTTCACCAACATTAGCTATTATACACGACAGAAACATGAATATGACAGTTTAAATACTTAAAAACTGCATTTTGTATGTTTTTGCAAGCTGAAAACAGCTATTTTATCTTAATTTTGCAAACATAAGCCATTACACATGACATATACATGGATATGACAGTTTAAATACTTGAAAACGGTGTTTTGTATGCTTTTGCATGCTTAAAACAGCATTTTTATCTTGCTTTCACCAACATTAGCTATTATACACGACAGAAACATAAATATGACAATTTAAATACTTTAAAACGGTGTTTTGTATGCTTTTGCATGCTTAAAACAGCATTTTTATCTTGATTTTCCAAACATAAGCCATTACACACTACATATATATGAATATGACAGTTTAAATACTTGAAAACGGTGTTTTGTATGCTTTTGCATGCTTAAAACAGGATTTTTGTCTTGCTTTCACCAACATTAGCTATTATACACGACAGAAACATGAACATGACAGTTTAAATACTAAAAACAGCATTTTGAATGTTTTTGCAAGCTGAAAACAGCTATTTTATCTTGATTTTGCAAACTTAAGCCATTACACACGACATATACATGAATATGACAGATTAAATACTAGAAAACGGTGTTTAGTTTGCTTTTGCATGCTTAAAACAGCATTTTTATCTTGCTTTCACCAACAATAGCTATTATACACGACAGAAACATGAATATGACATATTAAATACTTGAAAACAGCATTTTATATGTTTTTGCAAGCTGAAAGCAGCTATTTTATCTTGATTTTGCAAACATAAGCCATTACACAAGACATATACATGAATATGACAGTTTAAATACTTGAAAACGGTGTTTTGTATGCTTTTGCATGCTTAAAACTGCATTTTTATCTAGCTTTCACCAACATTAGCTATTATACACGACAGAAACATGAATATGACAGTTTAAATATTTGAAAATGGTGTTTTGTATGCTTTTGCATGCTTACAAGAGCATTTTTATCTTGCTTTTACCAACATTAGCTATTATACACGACAGGAACATGAATATGACAGTTTAAAAACTTGAAAACAGCATTTTGTATGTTTTTGCAAGCTGAAAACAGCTATTTCATCTTTAATTTGCAATAAATAAGCCATTACACACGACATATACATGAACATGACAGTTTAAATACTTGAAAACGGTGTTTTGTTTGCTTTTGCATGCTTAAAACAGCATTATAATCTTGCTTTCACCAACATTAGCTATTATACACAACAGAAACATGAATATGACAGTTTAAATGCTTGAAAACGGTGTTTTGTATGGTTTTGCATGCTTAAAACGGCATTTTTATCTTGCTTTCACCAACATTTGCTATTATACACGACAGAAACATGAATATGACAGTTTAAATACTTGAAAACAGCATTTTGTATGTTTTTGCAAGCTGAAAACAGCTATTTTATCTTGATTTTGCAAACATAAGCTATTACACACGACATATACATAAATATGACAGTTAAAATACTTGAAAACGGTATTTTGTATGTTTTTGCATGCTTAAAATAGCATTTTTATCTTGCTTTCACCAACATTAGCTATTATACACGACAGAAACATGAATATGACAGTTTAAATAATTAAAAACAGCATTTTGTATGTTTTTTCAAACTGAAAACAGCTATTTTATCTTGATTTAGCAAACATAAGCTATTACACACGACATATACATAAATATGACAGTTTAAATACTTGAAAACGGTGTTTTGTATGCTTTTGCATGCTTAAAACAGCATTTTTATCTTGCTTTCACCAACATGAGCTATTATACACGACAGAAACATAAATATGACAGTTTAAATACTTGAAAACAGCATTTTGTATGTTTTTGCAAGCTGAAAACAGCTATTTTATCTTGATTTTGCAAACATTAGCCATTACACACGACATATACATAAATATGAGAATTTAAATACTTGAAAACGGTGTTTTGTATGCTTTTGTATGCTTAAACAGCATTTTTATCTTGCTTTCACCAACATTAGCTATTATACACGACAGAAACATGAATATGACAGTTTAAATAATTAAAAACAGCATTTTGTATGTTTTTTCAAACTGAAAACAGCTATTTTATCTTGATTTAGCAAACATAAGCCAATACACACGACATATACATTAATATGACATTTTAAATTCTTGAAAACGGTGTTTTGTATGCTTTTGTATGCTTAAAACAGCATTTTTATCTTGCTTTCACCAACATTAGCTATTATGCACGACAGAAACATTAATATCATAGTTTAAATACTTGAAAACAGCATTTTGTATGTTTTTGCAAGCTGAAAACAGCTATTTTATCTTGATTTTGCAAACATAAGCCATTACACACGACATATATATGAATATGACAGTTTAAATACTTGAAAACGGTGTTTTGTATGCTTTTGCATGCTTAAAACAGCATTTTTATCTTGCTTTCACCAACATTAGCTATTATACACGACAGAAACATGAATGTGACAGTTTAAATACTTGAAAACGGTGTTTTGTATGCTTTTGCATGCTTAAAACAGCATTTTTATCTTGATTTTCCAAACATAAGCCATTACACACGACATATACATGAATATGACAGTTTAAATTCTTGAAAACGGTGTTTTGTATGCTTTTGCATGCTTAAAACAGCATTTTTATCTTGCTTTCACCAACATGAGCTATTATACACGACAGAAACATGAATATGACAGTTTAAATACTTGAAAACAGCATTTTGTATGTTTTTGCAAGCTGAAAACAGCTATTTTATCTTGATTTTGCAAACATAAGCCATTACACACGACATATACATGAATATGACAGTTTAAATACTTGAAAACGGTGTTTTGTATGCTTTTGCATGCATAAAACAGCATTTTTATCTTGCGTTCACCAACATTAGCTATTATACACGACAGAAACATGAATGTGACAGTTTAAATACTTGAAAACGGTGTTTTGTATGCTTTTGCATGCTTAAAACAGCATTTTTATCTTGATTTTCCAAACATAAGCCATTACACATGACATATACATGAATATGACAGTTTAAATTTTTGAAAACGGTAATTTGTATGCTTTTGCATGCTTAAAACAGCATTTTTATCTTGCTTTCACCAACATTAGCTATTATACACGACAGAAACATGAATATGACAGTTTAAATGCTTGAAAACGGTGTTTTGTATGGTTTTGCATGCTTAAAACGGCATTTTTATCTTGCTTTCACCAACATTAGCTATTATACACGACAGAAACATGAATATGACAGTTAAAATACTTGAAAACAGCATTTTGTATGTTTTTGCAAGCTGAAAACAGCTATTTTATCTTGATTTTGCAAACTTAAGCCATTACACACGACATATACATGAATATGACAGTTTAAATTCTTGAAAACGGTGATTTGTATGCTTTTGCATGTTTAAAACAGCATTTTTATCTTGCTTTCACCAACATTAGCTATTATACACGACAGAAACATGAATATGACAGTTTAAATGCTTGAAAACGGTGTTTTGTATGGTTTTGCATGCTTAAAACGGAATTTTTATCTTGCTTTCACCAACATTAGCTATTATACACGACAGAAACATGAATATGACATATTAAATACTTGAAAACAGCATTTTATATATTTTTGCAAGCTTAAAACAGCTATTTTATCTTGATTTTGCAAACATAAGCCATTACACAAGACATATACATGAATATGACAATTTAAATACTTGAAAACGGTGTTTTGTATGCTTTTGCATGCTTAAAACTGCATTTTTATCTAGCTTTCACCAACATTAGCTATTATTCACGACAGAAACATGAATATGACAGTTTGAAAACTTTAAAACAGCATTTTGTATTTTTTTTCAAGCTGAAAACAGCTACTTCATCTTGATTTTGCAAACATAAGCCATTACACACGACATATACATGAACATGACAGTTTAAATACTTGAAAACGGTGTTTTGTTTGCTTTTGCATGCTTAAAACAGCGTTTTTATTTTGCTTTCACCAACATTAGCTATTATACACGACAGAAACATGAATATGACAATTTAAATACTTGAAAACAGCATTTTGTAAGTTTTTGCAAGCTGATAACAGCTATTTTATCTTGATTTTGCAAACATAAGCCATTACACATGACATATACATAAATATGACAGTTTAAATACTTGAAAACGGTGTTTTGTATGCTTTTGCATGCTTAAAATAGCATTTTTATCTTGCTTTCACCAACAATAGCTATTATACACGACAGAAACATAAATATGACAGTTTAAATGCTTGAAAACGGTGTTTTGTATGCTTTTGCATGCTTAAAACAGCATTTTTATCTTGCTTTCACAAACATGAGCTATTATACACGACAGAAACATGAATATGACAGTTTAAATACTTGAAAACAGCATTTTGTATGTTTTTGCAAGCTGAAAACAGGTATTTTATCTTGATTTTGCAAACATAAGCCATTACACACGACATATACATAAATATGAGAATCTAAATACTTGAAAACGGTGTTTTGTATGCATTTGTATGCTTAAACAGCATTTTTATCTTGCTTTCACCAACATTAGCTATTATACACGACAGAAACATGAATATGACAGTTTAAATACTTAAAAACAGCAATTTGTATGTTTTTGCAAACTGAAAACAGCTATTTTATCTTGATTTAGCAAACATAAGCCAATACACACGACATATACATTAATATGACATTTTAAATTCTTGAAAACGGTGTTTTGTATGCTTTTGTATGCTTAAAACAACATTTTTATCTTGCTTTCACCAACATTAGCTATTATACACGACAGAAACATGAATATGATAGTTTAAATACTTGAAAACAGCATTTTGTATGTTTTTGCAAGCTGAAAACAGCTATTTTATCTTGATTTTGCAAACATAAGCCATTACACACGACATATACATAAATATGAGAATCTAAATACTTGAAAACGGTGTTTTGTATGCATTTGTATGCTTAAACAGCATTTTTATCTTGCTTTCACCAACATTAGCTATTATACACGACAGAAACATGAATATGACAGTTTAAATACTTAAAAACAGCAATTTGTATGTTTTTGCAAACTGAAAACAGCTATTTTATCTTGATTTTGCAAACATAAGCCATTACACACGACATATACATAAATATGACAGTTTAAATACTTGAAAACCGTGTTTTGTATGCTTTTGCATGCTTAAAATAGCATTTTTATCTTGTTTTTACCAACATTAGCTATTATACACGACAGAACCATAAATATGACAGTTTAAATGCTTGAAAACGGTGTTTTGTATGCTTTTGCATGCTTAAAACAGCATTTTTATCTTGCTTTCACCAACATGAGCTATTATACACGACAGAAACATGAATATGACAGTTTAAATACTTGAAAACAGCATTTTGTATGTTTTTGCAAGCTGAAAACAGCTATTTTATCTTGATTTTGCAAACATAAGCCATTACACACGACATATACATAAATATGAAATTTAAATACTTGAAAACGGTGTTTTGTATGCTTTTGTATGCTTAAACAGCATTTTTATCTTGCTTTCACCAACATTAGCTATTATACACGACAGAAACATGAATATGACAGTTTAAATACTTGAAAACAGCATTTTGTATGTTTTTGCAAGCTGAAAACAGCTATTTTATCTTGATTTTGCAAACATAAGCCATTACACACGACATATACATGAATATGACAGTTTAAATACTTGAAAACGGTGGTTTGTATGCTTTTGCATGCTTAAAACAGCATTTTTATCTTGCTTTCACCAACATTAGCTATTATACACGACAGAAACATGAATATGACAGTTTAAATACTTGAAAACGGTGTTTTGTATGCTTTTGCATGCTTAAAACAGCATTTTTATCTTGATTTTCCAAACATAAGCCATTACACACTACATATACATGAATATGACAGTTTAAATACTAGAAAACGGTGTTTTGTATGCTTTTGCATGCTTAAAACAGCATTTTTGTCTTGCTTTCACCAACATTAGCTATTATACACGACAGAAACATGAATATGACAGATTAAATACTTAAAAACGGTGTTTTGTATGCTTTTGCATGCTTAAAACAGCATTTTTATCTTGCTTTCACCAACATTAGCTATTATACACGACAGAAACATGAATATGACAGTTTAAATACTTGAAAACAGCATTTTGTATGTTTTTGCAAGCTGAAAACAGCTATTTTATCTTGATTTTGCAAACATAAGCCATTACACACGACATATACATAAATATGAGAATTTAAATACTTGAAAACGGTGTTTTGTATGCTTTTGTATGCTTAAACAGCATTTTTATCTTGCTTTCACCAATATTAGCTATTATACACGACAGAAACATGAATATGACAGTTTAAATACTTAAAAACAGCAATTTGTATGTTTTTGCAAACTGAAAACAGCTATTTTATCTTGATTTAGCAAACATAAGCCAATACACACGACATATACATTAATATGACATTTTAAATTCTTGAAAACGGTGTTTTGTATGCTTTTGTATGCTTAAAACAACATTTTTATCTTGCTTTCACCAACATTAGCTATTATACACGACAAAAACATGAGTATGATAGTTTAAATACTTGAAAACAGCATTTTGTATGTTTTTGCAAGCTGAAAACAGCTATTTTATCTTGATTTTGCAAACATAAGCCATTACACACGACATATACATGAATATGACAGTTTAAATACTTGAAAACGGTGGTTTGTATGCTTTTGCATGCTTAAAACAGCATTTTTATCTTGCTTTCACCAACATTAGCTATTATACACGACAGAAACATGAATATGACAGTTTAAATACTTGAAAACGGTGTTTTGTATGCTTTTGCATGCTTAAAACAGCATTTTTATCTTGATTTTCCAAACATAAGCCATTACACACGACATATACATGATTATGACAGTTTAAATACTAGAAAACGGTGTTTTGTATGCTTTTGCATGCTTAAAACAGCATTTTTGTCTTGCTTTCACCAACATTAGCTATTATACACGACAGAAACATGAATATGACAGATTAAATACTTAAAAACGGTGTTTTGTATGCTTTTGCATGCTTAAAACAGCATTTTTATCTTGCTTTCACCAACATTAGCTATTATACACGACAGAAACATGAATATGACAGTTTAAATACTTGAAAACAGCATTTTGTATGTTTTTGCAAGCTGAAAACAGCTATTTTATCTTGATTTTGCAAACTTAAGCCATTACACACGACATATACATGAATATGACAGTTTAAATTCTTGAAAACGGTGATTTGTATGCTTCTGCATGTTTAAAACAGCATTTTTATCTTGCTTTCACCAACATTAGCTATTATACACGACAGAAACATGAATATGACAGTTTAAATGCTTGAAAACGGTATTGTGTATGGTTTTGCATGCTTAAAACGGCATTTTTATCTTGCTTTCACCAACATTAGCTATTATACACGACAGAGCCATGAATATGACATATTAAATACTTGAAAACAGCATTTTATATGTTTTTGCAAGCTGAAAACAGCTATTTTATCTTGATTTTGCAAACATAAGCCATTACACAAGACATATACATGAATATGACAGTTTAAATACTTGAAAGCGGTGTTTTGTATGCTTTTGCATGCTTAAAACTGCATTTTTATCTAGCTTTCACCAACATTAGCTATTATTCACGACAGAAACATGAATATGACAGTTTAAATACTTGAAAACGGTGTTTTGTATGCTTTTGCATGCTTAAAACAGCATTTTTATCTTGCTTTTACCAACATTAGCTATTATACACGACAGGAACATGAATATGACAGTTTAAAAACTTGAAAACAGCATTTTGTATGTTTTTGCAAGCTGAAAACAGCTATTTCATCTTGATTTTGCAAACATAAGCCATTACACACGACATATACATAAATATAACAGTTTAAATACTTGAAAACGGTGTTTTGTTTGCTTTTGCATGCTTAAAACAGCGTTTTTATTTTGCTTTCACCAACATTAGCTATTATACACGACAGAAACATGAATATGACAATTTAAATACTTGAAAACGGTGTTTTGTATGCTTTTGCATGCTTAAAACAGCATTTTTATCTTGCTTTTACCTACATGAGCTATTATACACGACAGAAACATGAATATGACAGTTTAAAAACTTGAAAACAGCATTTTGTATGTTTTTGCAAACTGAAAACAGCTATTTCATCTTGATTTTGCAAACATAAGCCATTACACACGACATATACATGAACATGACAGTTTAAATACTTGAAAACGGTGTTTTGTTTGCTCTTGCATGCTTAAAATAGCGTTTTTATTTTGCTTTCACCAACATTAGCTATTATACACGACAGAAACATGAATATGACAATTTAAATACTTGAAAACAGCATTTTGTATGTTTTTGCAAGCTGAAAACAGCTATTTTATCTTGATTTTGCAAACATAAGCCATTACACACGACAGAAACATGAATATGACAGTTTAAATACTTGAAAACGGTGATTTGTATACTTTTGCATGCTTAAAACAGCATTTTTATCTTGCTTTCACCAACATTAGCTATAATACACGACAGAAACATGAATATGACAGTTTAAATACTTGAAAACGGTGTTTTGTATGCTTTTGCATGCTTAAAACTTATATTTTATCTTGCTTTCACCAACATTAGCTATTATACACGACAGAAACTTGCATATGACAGTTTAAATACTTGAAAACAGCATTTTGTATGTTTTTTCAAGCTGAAAACAGCTATTTTATCTTGATTTTGCAAACATAAGCCATTACACACGACATATACATGAATATGACAGTTTAAATACTTGAAAACGGTGTTTTGTATGCTTTTGCATGCTTAAAATTGCATTTTTATCTTGCTTTCACCAACATTAGCTATTATACACGACAGAAACATAAATATGACAGTTTAAATACTTGAAAACGGTGTTTTGTATGCTTTTGCATGCTTAAAACAGCATTTTTATCTTGCTTTTACCTACATGAGCTATTATACACGACAGAAACATGAATATGACAGTTTAAATACTTGAAAACAGCATTTTGTATGTTTTTGCAACCTTAAAACAGCTATTTTATCTTGATTTTGCAAACATAAGCAATTACTCACGACATATACATGAATATGAGAGTTTAAATACTTTAAAACGGTGTTTTGTATGCTTTTGTATGCTTAAACAGCATTTTATTCTTGCTTTCACCAACATTAGCTATTATACACGACAGAAACATGAATATCACAGTTTAAATACTTAAAAACAGCATTTTGTATGTTTTTGCAAGCTGAAAACAGCTATTTTATCTTGATTTAGCAAACATAAGCCATTACACACGACATATACATGAATATGACAGTTTAAATACTTGAAAACGGTGTTTTGTATGCTTTTGTATGCTTAAAACAGCATTTTTATCTTGCTTTCACCAACATTAGCTATTATACACGACAGAAACATGAAT